>JAOYSI010051948.1:40663-60774 GCA_025775065.1 Hiodon alosoides
GCTGACCCTCCAGCTCCCAGCGAAGGGTTAAGTGCACTAAACGTGTGTTAGTCCTCCCTAATGAGGGAGCGTGTGTCAATGTTAGCGTGTGTCAGTGTTAGCGTGTGGCAGGGGCGACGTCCTTACGTGTCTGAGGAAGCAGTGGCTGACCCTCCAGCTCCCAGCGAAGGGTTAAGTGCACTAAACGTGTGTTAGTCCTCCCTAATGAGGGAGCGTGTGTCGGTGTTAGTGCACGTCGGTGTTAGCGTGTGTCAGTGTTAGCGTGTGCCAGGGGCGACGTCCTTACGTGTCTGAGGAAACAGTGGCTGACCCGGAGCGGATGGTTGCAGCAGCTCTCCAGCTCCTTCAGGAAGTACTGGCTGTGGAAGTCCACCAGCTTCTCCAGGTTGCCGAAGATGACGCTGCGCTTGCCCCGCAGGTCCTGGGGCAGATCCAGGCGCTCCATCTCGGGGAAGTAGTGGTCGATGATATAACGCAGCGAGCGAACGTACTCCCGCTCCGTGGTCACCATCTCGTCCACAATGTGACGCAGCTTGCTGTGAGGGACAGAGGGGGAACGCTGACGCCACACTGTAGGAATCTGACAAAACTGCTCAAGTTACTTGACAGAAGACACTTGTTAGAAACAAGCCGAGAAAAGCCCTGCTGATCGCCACCCACCCCAACTCTGACAACTGTGCGCCCCCACAGAGCTCTCCCTGTCACAATCGGCATATTACATTATCTGGATTCAAACCTGCAAAATCCAGATCTTAGGATTTCAGATGAGCGCCTAGATCCAACTGACCCATTCGGGGACAGTAACTGTCGATCATTTTTCCAGCTTAGTATATCATGAAGAATAAAAATCTGACTAAACCATAAAAAAGGATCAAACAGGCCAGTGCATGTCAATGCCGGCTCTGCTGAAGGCCCACAGAGCGCTGTAAGGACAATAACATTCCCTGACTTTTTTACACTGCATTTCCGCTTCATCTTCGTACGGTCGACATGCGGCAGTTTGAACGCTGGATTTCAGCCTGTGTGCCTCGTTCCCATTGGCCCCACGGCTCTAACTCGCCGTTTCTCAATCAGAATGCTTGTGGCGGCGGCACGGGCCATGAGAAAGCCTTTCAATAACGCTTCATGTTTCCCAGACGAGACGCTGGGGTTGTTTTTATAGCATAGCGCGCGTATCCATTTCTGACACAGTCCCGACTGAAATGTTTTAAATCTGCAGAAGCATTAATCAGGCGCTTATCAGTCGGAATTAGGAAAGCACTCAGTTCAGGACCGCAGTATTTCTGTCACCACACCTAAGGGACACGTAAATGTGAGCCAAATGATACTAGGCTTCAGTATGTTCTTCTGTGCTATTCTTGTTTACTAAATATGTGAAGGACTCAATCACGCATTGAACGGTGCAAGATATCCTATCAACATAGATCCTAAAATAGCTTGAAAATATGTAGACGGTTGGCCATTTTGGGGAAATATTGTCGTTGGCAAAGATCTGCGGAAAACAATCCATCACTCACACAAAAAAACTGCCTTCTAGTAGCCTGATATAAGACTTAACAAACCCCTGCCTGTCAGAATATGAAAGCCTTCCTCTCCGTTAAAACTGAGTGAAGTTCTGCTGTCTCTCTGCTGTCTCACTGGTCTGGGATCGCGTTAACCCCAGAACAGCAGTAGACATGACGCACTATGCATTAAAATGTGTTTTTTAAATCAGTCAATCCGCCCGTTCTATGCGTAGTCACTTGATGTGGTCTTTAATAAAAGGATGGAATGTTTTCTGTGAGTTTTGGCTACACGGCAGCTCCTTCTCAGGAGCTTGATTTCTTACAGCAAAGAGGCTCTGATGGGAATGGATGCAGATTCCCCTTCTTTAGAAATAAAGCAGTTAAGCAGACAAACTGACCTGCCCTTGGCCCTGGGCTCTGAGATGGGGGTGCTGTTCCTCAGCAGTCCGTCCACAGCGCTCCAGCCGTGAGTGGGAAGGCGGGGGCTGCAGGGCCTCTCGGCCACCTCCGTGCTGCTCACCTCCAGGCCCTTGATAAAGACGCCGGTGTTGCCATGCCGCGCGGGCTCGCTAAGGGTGCGCTGGCAGGTTCCGTACCGCAGCCCGTCCGCACTGGGCGGCGTGTCAAAGCTCTGGGTCTTCCTCAGAACCCGCCGCCCCGACTCTGCCGTGTGAAGCCCAGGGCTGTGTAAGTAGGACCCGGCCCTGGGCTGGGACTCCAGGCGGATCCTGTGCGGCGACTCTTCGGATGAGGTGCTCCTGGTCAGCCTGTGGGAGCTGGGAGGGGTTTGGGGGAGCCTGTGCTCTAGGCTGAATAAGTGCGGGGAGGCACTTTTGGCTCCACCGTCTCCAGTCTCCAGGCTGCAGGAGATGACGCTGGAGAGCGACGCCAGCCTCTCCCTGGTCCAGCCACCCGGGAGCCCCATCCTCCACGACGAGGACACGCTGGCACTACGCTCCTGGGGTGGCCTAGGGGCCAGGCTTTCTGAGCGCCGCCTGGGCGTGGCCTCCCCGCTGCCTTCCGCCGCACTGTCGTCCGCCAGCAGAGAGCGCCGGGTCCGGAGCGCCGCCTCCAGCTTCTTCTCAAACATCTGCTTGGTCTCCTGGCACTTGGACCAGGCGAACTTCCACTGCTTCAGCCCCTTGTCGTTCTTCAGCTCCCCGGCCAGCTCCCTCATCTCCTGGAAGCGCGTGTCGGGGATGTCGGGGTGCTGGCGCCGGTAGCCCTCCAGGCACTTGATGACGGTGTTGCACTTCTCCGGCAGGCCACAGTCCTCTGTGCTGATGCTGGCCAGGTGGCGCATGCCCTCTAGCGCCCACTCGTACGCCTGCCGACCAGAGAACAAAAATCCCATCAAGTCATCTTTAAAGCGAAGAAAGGAAACATTCAACATGGGGGCCTGTGAGCGCTTGAAAACGACACTGTGTGGCACAACCCGCTGGCAGCCAAGAAAGTGCTCCTGGGTTACAATGGGACTTCTTTACGTGCATTAGCAAGCGGACAAGGGCGTCTTTATGGGGTTGGCTCCGCTGAAACACAGACTGAAAGACCATTCTTTTTTCCCCGCTGTGGGTGAGGCTGGCCGTCTGGGACCTGAGCTCCAGGGAGAAGGACGGCTCTGAGCTGGGTGTGAGGGTCAGGATGAGACCGATGGCCCTCTCAGAGGAACCCAGTTCTCATGTAAACAAGGGAGGAATTTGTAGAGGCCCCGCAGGAACCCCCCCGAACACAAATTACCTGGTAGTAAGGTAATTACCAAAGAACTAAAAATGGCTTCAAGATCACTATCTTCCTGGCTGTGCTGGTGATGGATGTGAGAGGGACTACAGCCCACACAAAACAACTTTCTTATGAATATCCTGTGCTTTACTGGCAGGTGACTGCAATATTTATCATCAATAAAAGGTACTGCTTGTAGATTTAGGCAGGGAGTTGTTTTTTTATCAGAATTAGGAATACATTTTAAGAATATAACCTGCCAGTGAGTGAAATAGAAAAAATGACCCCAAAACTATATTTTTGAGTCTTTGAACAGGGGGTGGAATTTCCAGGGAGATTAAGGAGCATCCAACACGATGTGCTGTGGCCCAGGGAACAAGCCTTCACCCCAGGAGCGTGACAACCCTCACATTCCAGCCATGGTCTAGAGGGAGGAGAATTCCTGCTAGCGTATAGGTCTTATGCTTATGTTTTCCTTTAGCTGGTAGGTGACATTTCACAGCATCTAAAACACTGGGCCCAGAGACCCCCTGCCCTTCCCCCCGCTCATACCAAATGTGACCTTCTGGCGAGGGCGAGGTAACACAGCGGCCACATACCAGCGGTTCAGGGTGACAGCACTAAGTTACTCCAAGTCGCACAGCCTAAAGGTCACCTACCGCCAACAATGGGATATAGTGCTGAGGCTACAGACGTGGACAAGGGGAATAAAGCAC
Source organism: Hiodon alosoides (assembly GCA_025775065.1). Classification (NCBI taxonomy): domain Eukaryota; kingdom Metazoa; phylum Chordata; class Actinopteri; order Hiodontiformes; family Hiodontidae; genus Hiodon; species Hiodon alosoides. Next base: position 44,604 of record JAOYSI010051948.1, read on the forward strand.
AGGATAAGTAATTGATGACAATTCTCTTCCCATTTCACCAGACGGCCGCACACAAATTTGACAAAGCAATGCATTTACGGACCGGCCCGGGAACCAAACCTGAAACTGTATTCAACAAGACAACCAGCAATAGCCCTAAGTCAACGGGCCTGACAGGCACAATGAGCATCACAGTGACATCTTCGCATCACAAACCGCCTCAAGACCTGAGAACCGCTAATGCCCCTGAGGAACAGCTGTCCTGAACAGAGCCACCAAAAGGCCTGAGGAAGATGGGGGGGCCTACAGCAGCACGGGCTGGGGCGCTGCCTCAAATCACCGTAAACTGCTCCGACCTGAACAAAAGGGAGGGAAAGAACCCCAGCTTTAAAAAACGATCTGCTTCCACCAAATACCCACACAGGTCTTTAGTGCTGCCTTCAGCCTTCAAGCTGTTTTAATGCAAACTGCAAAACAGCTCTGATCCTGTCGCTGGATTTTAAAAATGACATCATTGCCGAGATGGTTAGTGGCCTGGTCCTTTGAAGTTTGAATGGTTTGTGATGAAAAGCGTGTTTGGTAAGGAGCTGAAATAAAGCCCTTGAGGAGGCCTCAGAGCGAGGTTCTAAAGCACCACAATGTAGCCTCCGCTTTCAGGAGCCACAAAGAAGCTCGCTCTCCTTTGAGAGTGTGGACGAGGGGGGGGGGGGGGGGGGGGGTCAGCTGCCAAGGGCGGCAGGTCCGGAGCTTTTGTACACGTGTATAAATTATCACCTCAAGGCGACTAAAGCCGGGTATCCTTCCTCCCCCAGAAGTCCATCACATCAGCCAGGGTCTGATATAATCTCTGAACAATTTAAAGAATTTGTTTTGCTAAAAGGGGAATGTCAACCTAATTTATGGACTGAGTTATGAAAGGTAACAATATCTTGAAAATCATCCACTGCTAAACCGACAATTCTGCGAAGAACTATTTACAGTTACTGTACTTCAAAGTATATCATCTATACTCCTAAACAATGCAAAAAATGTCAGTTCAGTGCCAGCATCTACAAAAACAGAGCGGTATGAGCCCAGAGTTCACCGGGATATTTCACTGACCACAAACAGCGCAGACTAAATTACACACTTGGGCAGGACTAATTGACCCAACAGACAAGGTGACTGAACAAACGTGTGATTTAGTCCCGGTTCACAGGCCCTGGGCAGCCCCAGCACCTCTTCTCACCGGTCAGCGTTCACGTTCACAATTAGGGGAGCGGGTGGACAAAGATGACCAGACAGCAGTACAATGGGGAAGGGAGAAGGGAGACCACACAGCGAGAGACTGACCCACCTAACAGCGTAGCCTCAAACAATTGGACAATTCTTCCCGGAGGCCTTTTCTCTGTTTTTACTTTCAGTTTAAAACATTACTGCTAACTTACTACATTATTTTAAATAAAAAAGAATTAAAAGTTTTTCCTTTTTAAATTAGATGGAACTTTCATTCAACAACAAACTATTATCAATAACGGAGATCAAGGATATCTACATGAGCTTGTTACATGCAAGGGTGATACAAACACACTAGCACATACAAACAAACACGCATGTGCACACAAACACAAACTCAAGCACATACAAACAAACACGCATGTGCACACACACACACAAACACACTAGCACACACATACAAACACGCATGTGCACACAAACACAAACTCACGCACATACAAACATGCATGTGCACACACACACACAAACACACTAGCACACACATACAAACACGCATGTGCACACACACATAAACTCACGCACACACAAACGCATGTGCACACACACACAAACACACTAGCACACACATACAAACACGCATGTGCACACACACACAAACACACACATACAAACACGCATGTGCACACACACACAAACTCATGCACACACAAACACGCATGTGCACACACACACAAACACACAAACACACAAACAAACACGCATGTGCACACACACACAAACTCACACACACACCCCGAGCATACTCCGAGCTCTTCTGTTCCCTGTTAAGCTTCAGTGGACATTGAGAAGGCTGTATTCATTATAGTTTGAGAACAAAGCCAGGCCACACCTGTGTAGAGACCAACCTCAACAGGTTTCTTCATTAAATCAGTCAGCGATGGAGCAACAGTGGACTAGTAGTTGACTAAAACAGTACAAATTTACAATGACAATAACAGGATATGCCAGCTTTTAGCCAGCTGTTGATGAACCTACAATACAGTGACCTAAATAACTATTAAATGTCACGTTAGATCAAAGAATTAGGCAGCATAAAAGTTTTTTCTATACTTACTAACATGAAGTGGTGAAATTAATGAAACATCCTGTCTGAATACATACTCAGTCACATTGTTTTAGCAGAGTTAAAAGCAAAGCACTCAAACGGGAACAGCTTAAATGATCTGATAAGGGTTTTTATGATAAATTCATCAAGCGACGGTATGAGTGATGGTTTGTCTTCTTATTTAAAGAAGACCAGCAAAAGAATACGCACAAGCCCCCCTCTGACTGGCAGGGCATTCTGTCTGGACGGTGTTCCGCTATGCTGAGTTCTGTGGCATGCAGGGGTGTGTGCTGGCCCAGCAACAGATGCCGCGGTCAGCGTCACGCAGGCGTGCGTCTCCACTTTTCAGAGCAGAGGTCCCAGATTAAACGGAGCGCCCTTCTATTAATCTCACTGGGAGCGCGGGACAGGCCGAAGGAGGAGATACCCACTGTGTGCCTGGCCTTCCTTTCCCTCACCATCCCCCACTCTGGTCTAACCCAGACACTACTACCCCCTTTATGACTTCCAATTTAAATAAATCCTGGTGGTGGCTTGTTTTCATAGTTGTTCTCCCCATCCCGTTGCTCCACTTTTAAAGGTTGCAGGTGGTGTGCGGAAATAAAGAACAGATGTTTAGCAAGTAGCTAAAGTTTATTATTGAGAAAGGCTGATCAGTTTTACCGTGGCCGGAGATTGGTTGGATAATGCAGAGAAAGGCCTGGACATGCCGAGGTAACGGTGGATGTCGTTTCGTTCCTATTCCTGTGTAGACGATAAGCTTACAGTGCACCTTTGCCAAAAATCGCTGAATCGCTTTGAGCGGTTAATGCTGTCCGGGACGAATGCTTTTCTTCCGATAAACAGTGGAACATGTCTGTAAAGTCTCGTAACCAAGTGAAGGAAACAAACGTGTACTTTTTGTTGACTTATTTCACTAACTTATTTTCCCCTTTTACAAGGAGGGCCAAATGTCGCCACTCACCAAATGCAAGTAATATTTCTCCCTGGTTTTACAGCAATTTACAGCAGTAAAAAGGAAAATATCCTGCCCACTGGGACTGGCTGATATAAACTAGCTGAACTAATTGAATAATTTAGCGAGCTTGGTGGATCAATACAACTTGGTGAATTTTTGCTATCGCAGGCCGTTTGCTAAATGAAGAGAGGCTAGCTAGCAACATTCATTATCTGGCTAGCTAGCAAGCTAGCTCAACAAGCACCACAGCGTCTGTAGCCTGTGTCTGGACAGCTGAACTGGCTATACACACAGCTATAAAGCCAGTCAGAAGTTCAACTAACCTGAGTGAACATTCCCGACAAAGCACAGTAGGTTTACATAAAGTCCTGACGTAGATTACTGTAAGAAATACCCCCTTGTGTATCGTATAATACACTAAATACTTTGCATACTATGACATAGTGCAGTACTTCTATTTGGGGAACATAATGATCAGGTTTTATATCTAGCGTCGTTAGCCTGGCGTTGGCCATTTAAACTGTAAGAATGTAGCCTAATACTTAGTGAGTGCACCTCATTCTTTTTTCTGTGTACAAATCTGTTTGTTGAGGAAAGACCAGAAAGAAATCCACGTTGATATATTCAGCAATCCCAGCATCGTAATGCTTGCACTGAAATACTTCTATAATACTTACATGACCTAAACTTATATATCATATATTTTAACAATAATTTAATCAGTTATCTCAGAAGTGCACATTTATATGAGAAGAAAGAAGAGAAAATAAAATGTAAATAATAAATAACTAAAGAAACAAAGGGTTTTTCACAATGTAGATACTGCACCTCAACAGTTTTCACTTGGTGGATAAAATCTTCATGCATGGCTACACAGCTGTAGACAATCTGTAACAAACAGCAGGACGTGATAGAAATGTCTCCTGGCTGTTAACACAACCCGGGTTCTGTGCCTCGGGCAGGGCAGCACGAGACTGCAGGGGGGAGGGTGTGGCGGCCAATTTGATTGAGGGGAGCTTCTGGTCAGCGCTCTCAAAGTCCACCGCTGATCAGAATGAGAACTGATCAGCCGTGAACAGGGGGCTTGTTAACATCTCTGGAGCCCAACACAGCGCAACAAGCTCGACAGTAAAACACACAAGTCCAGAAGTAAGACATCCCAACACCCTTTAGCTCAGAGATACGGTACTTGCATACAACTGAAAAAAGGAGAGATATAGTTTGGTGGAGGAAAACTCTCACAGTCACTGCTGACCACACCAATAAAACACACCTGTAAAACAATACATGTTCTGGAACTGAGTTCTGATTAAAAGGAGCGTTACGGGCCTAATATCAAGGTCAACTAATGAACCTTCAGGCGGTCAGACCGGCTCTTTGTGGGCGAGGACAACGCCGTGCTTTCAGCCCAGCCAAGAAGCAGCATGTTCATTCTTGAAAAGCAATGACCAGTTCATTCTCTAGTGGAATTTGTCCTGGCCCATCCATAGCCACTAGCATAAGCAGAGTGGATAACAATCTAGCGGGCCGTGGGCTTAACACAATCCACAGTGTAAAACATTACCTCTCGGAACAAGAAAGACTTGGACATTGTCCCGTTGATCATTGTCTCCCCTTTACAGGGTTATCTGCTGAAGGGACTGGGTGCCCCCTGGGTAAGGGCTCTGCTCCCATCTCTCCAAACACAATAAAGTGGGAGACACCCCCCTCCCTCACCAAGAGGGGAACAGCTGCACAGCTTCACAATCCCACATCAAACAGAAAGCCTAACACCGAGTTCCACTGGGGGGGGGTTGCAATAAGGGAACAAACTCACTCCCCTGGGCATAACTGTGAAAAAATAATCATCACACTACGCTGGGATATATAAAAGGTGGCTATATAATGTACCCCGCTGAGTCTAAATGAAGTAGAAGAAGTAGTCATTGCCTCTTCAGTACAATAAAGCGAGGTCTTGCTTTAATGAGTTTGACTCCACTACGTGACAAATGCCACCCAAACCCCACAGCAGAAGCCATCCCCAACTTAGTCGTATCCCAGACTCAGCTTGACTGCCATTCACAGCAGACAATGTGTTGGTCACCCCCACAGCTCAACAGGCACAAACACCCCCCGATTCTCAAACAGCAGCTCACACCCACGCAACACACAAAACATTCAGAGGTATCGGACTCCCACCACAACATGCATTCAGATGTAACCCACACAAAAGTGCTCCGACCGGGTAGGGGGGCTAGGAAGTGAACCATCTGTGCAGATCAACAGTGCCCCGTTCAATCCACAACGGCTCAGTTTTCTGATGCCCGACAACAGTTTGGTTGTTTAGCTACACTTCACACAACCGAGACACTCTGCAGTATCAAACACAAGCGAGGACGTACCACACTATTTACAGCAACACAATCCCGGTGTAAAAAACAGGATTGCATAGCAATGCTTAAACAAACGCTTGCATACCCCATGAAGCACAAACACTGCATGGCTTTATAGGCATGACGTATCCTCACAACTGGCTTGTTTTGGTTAGCTATGACCTTCTAACCTGAGGAGAACCTGTGCAGGCTCCTACCTGGCCCTGGCTGGGGGCGGCCTCCTGCTCCGGAAAAGCACTGCTAACTCCTGGACCGGCGCAGGGAGCTGCTGTAGTCATCCTGCACTGAGTGCACACTGAGCCAGTGGCGCCCGGACCCCCGCTCCCCAGTACCTTTCACAATTCACAGGCAAATGCTAGTCTAAATACCAGATGGGCAAGCCCCAGCAGTGGGGGATGGGTGTCTGTCGCCCGGCACTACAAAGCCACTGGAGTGTGGAGAGAGAGAGAGAGAGAGAGAGAGAGAGAGAGAGAGAGAGAGAGAGAGAGAGAGAGAGAGAGAGAGAGAGAGAGAGAAAACTTGGCACTGGAGTGCTACCTGGACCCAGTGAACCCACTGATAGAGTGCAGACTGGACTTGATGGATGGATGGACGGAACCAACCACTGTTTAATCTTGTATATTTCATACATAAAATACTACTAAAATGCTGAACTAAGAAAAACTGCTTTAAACCAGTGTTCACAGTCCTCCCCAAATATCAATAATTCGATTGGAGAAAAGATCACATTAATCTATAAGGGAGGGAATTTTACAAATTCAAACCTGCTGTTTCTACGTCATTGTTATTTAGCCGCTCGTTTTTATTTAAGATGCTCATTTCCCCTCGATATGCTATTTAGGTGGTATAACGGTGGCTGCAACTCCTCTGAGAGAAGCAAACAGAGAAGTGTCCTTCAGTATTGATCCTCAGTATTGATGTCCAAAACCACCCCAAAAAAAAACCCAAAGCTCGTTTTCATACTTCCTCTGTCAGCTCTTTACCAGCACTTAGCCAGACACCCCTCTAACCCAGAACAACAGTATGCCTGTAAGACGGTAGTTAAAAGGGGGCCTTTATTTAACTGATACACCAGTTTGGGTTGAGTGAACTCAAGATATATTTTTAATGAGATTGGCAGATGGACGTTGAGTGGCATCACTTACAATCCTGCATTAAACAAAAAAAAAAATCTGTGCGCTCTCACGATACTGATGAAAGTCAATCAGCGAGGTTGGAAAGAAAATCAAACACGGTTAGAGTTTTCTTCAAGTCATAACTTCAAAGTGATGTTATTCTTCTCATCTCATTGTTTCTTCATGAAACAATTATTTTAAAAGGCAGTGCCTTCTGTCATCTAACCCGTTCAAAGGACAATGAATTCAATGTTTTTATATATCAACAGGATTGATAATAACACGCTGTTATCAAAGCAGTCGGAAATACTAATCACTTATCTCCTTAATACCAACACAAGCTGGTCCTTCATTTATCCTTACACTATAAATGGCATAATATATAATGACCATATACATTTTTTATGCTTGCTTTCAATTGGTCGGATTCTCTGTGAACCACGTCCTTAGGGGGGATATTACAGTAGGGTTTAATGTTGTGGCGGCTGAGCTGTGAATAAGTGGTTAAGACATGACTGTACGTTCCAGTGTTGCTCCGTGGTCAGTGAGACACTGTCACTTTCCTTTGTGGATCTGTGTGATTCCCCACCTCCTTCAGCAGGACCCCTCTGCCCCGGGAAAGGGGGTCAGTGATGGCGCACGCGACGTGGAACAATAACTCACCCCTGTCCCGCGGGCTCTATCGCAGAGAAATCAATGGGGGATCAGCGGCGAGCCGCCTTTTAGCACAAAGCCGGCCGCCTCCGTTTCTCCCCCATTGATTTCTGACGCCTCTGGCCTGCGGGGCCTTCAGTGCAGACATGTCGATGGCGTGGCCGTCGCGGAAAGTGTGTCAGCGTGCCACGGGCCGGGCTGCTTCAGCCATCTGGCCTATTTCGGGGCTGTCAAAACCATGGCTTACGAAACTAAATGAAGTTTACTGAAGTTCCTAGCCAAGAGGATTTTTCCCCCACAGAGCAAAGGCAGGTGTTACTAAAGTTTGGGGAGAGGTGTCCTTCCCATGACACAACTGCCTATAAATGTAGCTTTTTGTCATACAATTCTAAACCCGGAAAACTGGTAGGCAGCTCTGCTTCTATATTTCACACTCCCCACAATAGGTCTCCTATCAACATTAGCATATTCTGGGGTGGTTGCTAGGCACGATGAGCTAACTGTGGCATTATAAATTTAGAGTGGGCCGTCTCGTCATTAATGACTAAATCGACGACAGGAGTAGGGTTGGCTTCCATGGCTACTCTTTCCCAGAATGCACAGCGGCCATACAGCTCATAGATAAACATTAACCACAAACTGCATAACATACTCACAGTATATTTACCAACGTTATACTGTGGAAGAAGTGGTCTGGTCAACAGAGTTCACATGTAGATGTAACATCATGTATTACTGTATAAAGCACCTGATGCTTACTGGCACAACACATTCTTACAAATCTAGGAAATGCTTTAAGACATCATGATTTAAATAGCAGTGAAGCAAAGACAATCTTACGCACAAAATCTGTGAAGCTAGCCACTTTGGATGATAAAAATGAGTAATCTGTCAATGACAGAAACGTCTACACAAACACAAGAACAGGGACTGAAAAAGAAGCCTCGCTGGTAGATTTTTTTTAAAAATAGTACGCCTGGTGTTGAGAAAAAATTGTTGTAACATACTTGCCAACTTGTTGAACAGCTCAGCAAACAAGTCTACTTACAAATGTGCTCAGGGTAAACACTGAATACATCTAAATGCAAATATATGTTACTAAGAAGACACGCACTGTGTACTATGATGAAATCTACCCGGGATTAACATAGCGGGTCAATAAGCCAACAGATGGCACACACACCCCCCCCCAGATCCCTCACCAAATGCAGCCGGTGCTCTGACAAGGTTACCAGTGTGAACTGGCTAACAGAACTGAACCTACAATGACGCTAATTTTAAAATCTGATACCGATCAAACCCCCTAAAAGCTCTGGTGGCCGCCTGTTTGTCAGTCGGGCCATCTGCCCCAGGACAAGCCCTTCTGTGGCGGCCGAGTCATGGCAGAAACGAGGGACGGCAGCGCCCTTCTCCGCTGAGCAGAGCAAAAGGCAGCAGAAAGGTGCGTTATGGATGGGGTGCGATAGGCCTGGCTCCCAGTCAGGTGAGGGGGTCTGACTGAGACGTGAGGTGGGACCCGTCCCGGATCCAGACTGTAAATCAGAGCTACCGGGAGGTCCCTGGCTCCCCGCTGTAAAAGAGCAGTCTGAAAGCCACCGCTACTCGGCCAAGAGCTTTGAATCATGGCCATATGGGAGTGATTATTGTGGGATGATCTCACTGACACAAACAGCAGTCTCTGTATTCAATGTGTCTTCTCTATTCAACTGCCTCAACACATCCTAACCGATCCGTCTCATCGTGGATATAAACGAGTGTTCAGTGCAGTGCTGTCACATTTCACACTATACGTTTGCTAAAACAACTCTTAAGAATGAAAAGTTCTTTCACATTTTATTACAAACAATCGTTTACAAAACTAAATAAAAGAGTGTCAATTTTCAAAGATGCTGCAATTTACGAATAAGATTGCTACAGTGTTTCAGGAAGTGTAAATTCCTATTCTATCTCTGACTGTGCTTTTTTCTTCTGACGTTACTGGAATTCAATTCAATTCTGGAATCAAGCGTGCATGTCACTCATTCATCACTGTGGCCACCAGAGTCCCATCAAGACAATGGTGACATACAGAACCAACAGATTCTAATTAAAAACCATTCATTGTTATGGGGTTACAGTGAAGTCATTCCGCGCTAACAAAGCTACCAGATATTCTGCAAGTCCCTTCATGGAACAAAACCTTAACTTGCATTCAAGTTCGAACCAAATATCTTTCGTTTGATCTATAAAAACTATAGATCAAAAGGCTTTGTGGCAACTATCTAATTCAATAGTAAACCTATATCTAGTAAAATGGGCAAGTTTTGACCTGGCTTCATCTCCCACTCTCGGTCAGCTGCAGTATCATAAAACTAATTTGCAGATCTATACCCCTTAATCATGATCAGGTTCGGTTTATCTGGTTTGGCAGGGACCAAAGCAGCCTTCATTTCCCCGACAAACCCACGCCACAGGGATGTCTCGTTGTCAAAACCACAGAACTCCTCAAACTTTTCCATACTACAATCATAGAGCGCTGCTCTGTAATTACTGCGATGTGCCCTGCAGCATCGTTTTCAGCTGCCACATACGTCCATTCCACTTGCTTTCCTCCAAAGGTCCAAACAGCGAGGGCACAATTCCCCAGAATCGCCCTTGAGCGAAAGACAATGCCTGAAGGAACATGAATCTCCAAGTTTACGTAGGGCACGTCCTGCTCCAGGCTTCGCAACAAGCGCACAGCTCTTACCTTGTCGAAGAACTCGTAGAGCTTGACCGTCTTGTCGATTTTGCCCTTGGTGTCCTCGACCCTCTGGGAGAAGTCCTGCAGGTGCACCCAGAAGGAGCGCACCTTCACCCCGTACACCTGCAGCTCGGCAGAGGACACGTCCTCCCAGCGCTCTAGCCTGTTCAGCAGGGCCTCTCCGCTCTTGCAGTGCTCCTGCGAACAGACGGAAGACCTGGAGACCAGCACCGACTGCAGCAATCCACGCCAAAGTGCTCGACTCTAGGCCCATTGTGTTCGCAGGATGAATGTGGACATCTCTAGGAGTGGAGCAGCCAAAGCAACTCTACCTCCAAGAGCCCTTCTGGTTTTATCCACCGAGCTGGGCTGGGGGGTTCCCTGAATACATGTACTTGAAAGAAAAACTCACGTATGCAGCGGCGTAGAAGTCTCTGAAGAGGGCCTGCTTCCTGTGCAGCTGCTCCAGGGAGTCCCCCAGTTCGCTGAGGGTTTTCAGACGACTCTCCCCCACCTCCTCGATCCAGCCCCTCACCTGACAATATGAGATTCGGCCAGACGTTAGGCTTTACATCAGAATCAGGCCAGGTCGTGCTTCATGCCAGGCCAGGGCTGAGAATGGTCGAACTTCTGCTCTGCACTTACGGGAACACGCCCTATGCACAACTTTCAACACAGCTTTTCTAGTGCCTGTAAACGAAAGGACCCTTAACAATATACTAAATATATAAGTTAAAATAAAAGTTAAATATAATGTATAACTTAATCCAGTACACAACATAAACCTTTGGCTGTTGCAGTGTAGGTCATGGTGAATTACTCACAGCGTATATGAATAATGGCCAGTACTGTTCCTCACCTCCTGGAAGCCTTCCTCCAGGCTTTTGAACTCCATGACGAACTCCAGCTCTTGGGTGCTCTTGTTGGACAGCTTCACCAGCCTGTGCACCAGCTCGTCCACCTGGTTGTACAGCCTGCTGACCGTCTCGATGGCATCCCTGAAACCACAGCGGAGAGGCACAGCGGTTAGGAGTTTCAGTCTCCACCTGCTCCGGTTGGGAAACCTCGTAATGGACTTCATTCTGCCCTTTCCTACGTGATCAAAATGCATTCCCTGAAAGCTTTGGCTCCTCGACGCCTCAACAAGAGAGGACGTATTTCAATCTATATTTCAGCTATTCCGTAAATAAGCTGCACTGACGGCCGATCCCTGGAACCTGAGCGATGTGACGTAGGCGCTCACCTCGGCTCCTGAAGAAGGGCTGAGCCTTTGCTGAGTGTGTGGCAGGCTGTGGGGCTGCAGCGACAGAGAGAGTCTCCTCTCCCTGACCCTCCGCACCCAGTCTGATATGGGACAGCTGCTTTACTCTCGCTGTCCCACAGAACTCACACACACAGGGCCACTGTACTACTGAGCGTGTGTGTGTGGGATTGTGTGTGTGTGTGTGTGTGTGAGTGTGTGTGTGGGACTGTGTGTGTGTGTGTGTGTGTGTGTGTGTGTGTGGGACTGTGTGTCTGTGTGTGTGTGTGTGTGCGCGCTTCCGTATTTCTGTGTGAGTACATTTAGCTACAGAAAAAACTTAAAAAAAAAAAACCTAGTGGCAAAAACACAATGGCAATTGGTGGTTGCTGGGAAAGTTTAAAAATGACATCATCGCTTGACTGATTCCAATGCACAGTACGGTACATTGTATGCTGTTTAAAATAGTCCGACGTCTTTCTCATTCAGACCATTATGTTCATTCAACTGTGTCAGTTAAAGGTTTAGTCACCTTCTAAATTAAACCATCATAGCTGTGATACCTATATTAAACACCGTAGTCCAAACCAGCCCAAACCCCAGGTTAATTTGTAAACACTGCACTAGACCTTTTTACTGACTGATATTTAGACAATGCCAACTCCTGCAGAGCAGACAGTGCCCCCTGCTGACAGACATGTGCAACACCCACTACTCAATCGGTTTAGCCTCCGTTACCCACAACACTGATATTGATAAGCGGTTGCAGCTGAGTATATGACACAAGGGCAAACGTAGGACACAAGCTATACTACATACACCTTTTTCCCCGCCTCAGTACCAAGTTTTACATTTATTGCTTTTATTCTAGATGTCAGTAAAATGATAACCACTTGCTTACCCCATCAAGAAGCTCGCTGTAATTCCTGTTAATTAAATTTCTGTCTTTTTTTGTGAATATTAATCATTGCAAATGTGAAGAGCCCTGAATTCCAGGGACCCAAATGGAAATTATTTAACAGAACAAAAACACCAAAACGACACATATACTATATACGAGCAAAAATCAATTAAAGTGAAAAGGACAGACACCATTATTGTGCTGCCCTGGTAACAGCAATCCAGAACCTTAGAGAACAACTATCCATTGATGACACGGGTTTTCTGCTCGATTATAATGCAAATTGTTGTGCCCTAACCGGACTATTCTAGTCCAAAGCTTGTCCGCTCTGATATGGGGGAATATTGCTTTCTCCTCCCGGCTCAGTCCACATTGTGGGGGCCCGGTACAGTTTAAACAGAGCGGATCCAGACCGCTGCTGGTGGGAGAGCAAACACAGGATCGCCGGAGGCAGATTTCTCAGACTGGGGTCTTGTCACCGAAGGGCTTTGGTAAAGTCAATAACTGAAAATGAATGAGTTGGTCTCCTGAGGTTCACCCCCCATTAATTTGTCATTAATCATAGAGGACTCTGTTTCAATCAAGACTTCATGAGCAGATGATTGCTGATAATCAGAAAAATTGTTATTATTATTATCATTATTATTATTACGAGATAAGAGTCTGCACAATACCCAATGGCATTGAAATCAATCAGCGCTTTAATAAATCATTAAAAGTAAAAACCTCGAGTCCAGTTAACTCTTTCAGCAATTCTAGAAACGCAACGCAAGCGAGCCGAGAGACAACTTAGATAAGGACAAGACGTGCGTTTTATCGTTTCATTCAGATACATTATTTTGTTCACTATTTAAACATGGGTGGCATGACGTTACCGCGGCAGTGAATGGTGGCTTTGTCACACATGCCATTCAGCCTACACTCTCTCATATGAGTCATAACTAACCTAACCTATCAGTCATATTCCACACCCAGCAGAAACAGAATGCTTCACGGGCAACAAGGCTGATAAAACTTTGCTCTGACACCATCCCGTGATTGACATCAAAAGACCTGTTTAACAATCTCAGGCGTCTCAATCACCAGGTAGCTGACAAGCTCATTCGTTTGTTTGTAAAAAGGGAAGCTGAAGAACTCAATATTTGCAGAAAGTGATAAAAACTGTTTGTTACCGTCGAGGACTTTCAATACTCGGAAGTGACTCAGACCAAAGGGAGAGAAACCCCCCCACCTTTGGCTGGTTACCATGTAAACTTCATAATAAATAGACCTTCAACTTCTATTATCAACAGAGTCAGTGTAAAAAAGCAGTAGGCAACTTGAAACTTTGGCAGGGCAACATAATATTGTTCTGTGAACCATTCTTCTGCTTCGACAAATGGAGCGTTGATAAATATATTTGGAATGGTGAGGATGAAAACCCATCTGACAAAATAAAACTCCCGTTCCAAAGGCTTATCCAAGGAAGGAGAACAACTTTCCACTTCAAAGTCTGAACTCACAGACAGCTACGGACTCAAAAATAATCCAGAGTGCGTTTTTTCATCTTCTTCTTCTTCTTCAGAGACCGGAACGTTCTCAACTCAAAAAGCAACACTGGACCAACAGGGCCAAAACACTTTCATTTCTCCAGAGTCTCTGTCTAGGCTCCCACCCGCATCCTCACAAAGGCCCATGCTTTTCTCCCAGAAGAGAGCCTCCCCAGCCAATTTATGGGGGAGCCAAGCCAGGCCAAGGGGAAAGAGACCAAGGTATAACGAATAAATAAATCTCCAGTTCATCGCCATTGGATAACGTGCATTCCTGCTTAGGCAGAGGGTAGGGTGGGAAACAATAGGTGAAACTGGGAGGAAGGCCCTAAAAAACACAATTTACATTCCTGATTTGTTTCATTTGTTTTGGGTGTCAGGTACAAGCCTTCTTTAGTTCGAGTTGTACCTGCACAACCAGCTACCGTTTCACGGCCACTGCACAGCATGTGTGTTATTTCACTTCACACCCAAAACGGCATGGCCCACACAGGAGAGCATGAGGTTACTGCAGACGCAGCTCATGTTTCGTCTCTCTAAACAGTCTGAGGAAAGTCTTGAGACTTTGTTATTACCACAGGAAGTACTGGAAGGGAGAATAAAAGTGACAGGCAGGTCTGGTATTTGACAGCTGACTCCAGGGCAGAACAGGCAGAACTTTCCTTTGATTTTAAAAAGTCTTTATCTTTGGCCGAAGTTCTCTATACAACACTCTTTATCCTCCATCAACTTGACAAATACTTAGTTTATCTTTTGGATAAGGATTAAAGAAAGCAAGAACATCACCTACAGGAAGTTAGGCCTAGTAAACATCTGCAGGCCTTTCACTACATTTTTGCACAGTAAACAGGACACTTCAGAACTGTACACAAAAATCGTCGCGTCTCGGATACATCCCAGGGATAAAACCCTCCCTAAAGAGTAATGACTGGAGTACAGGCAGAGCCCAGTTCAGAATATACAGAAAGTTCTAAGAGATAAGGACGTTCCACACACACACACACACACACACACAGGCTGACCAGCACAAGCTCAGCGGGCTCCCTGCAGAACTAGAGATCTTGTTGTCTAACGCATTTTTCCTCCTCAGAAATATCCTCATTTGGACACTCCTGTCTTTTTTTTGGATTTAAGACAGGCAGAACATTTTAAAAATACGACTAAGTTTATACGTGGGTTCGTTTCAACCTAAACAGCCAATAAAGGCTCTTGTCAGACGTAGAGCAAGATGGATAACCTGGCCACAGGCCAGCGTACCTGTGATCCTCTGTGAAACTGGCGCTACACTCCTTTTTGAGGCGGGACAGGGCCGCTCCTCCCTCCAGCTGCAGCCGTGCGAGATGGTGGTCCTCCAGGACGCTGCGCATTAGGTCTCTGTAGCTGTACAGCAGCACCTGGGCCTCCTGGTGGGACAGAAGGGAAGCTCATTTCACCAGGGTATACTTTACACTCAGGAAACAGTGGCAACACAGCAATACAGAGAAAGTGACATCGCTGTAAATTACAGAAGAACTGGGGAGTGAGGGTGCCACTTTTACGAGAGTGCATTACCGGCTCTCTACGGTGTTAACCATGGATAACGACAAGGCCGCTGAACCAGAAATGTGGCACTGACTCAACGCTCAAACTTGTCTTTTAGTTAAATGAGGAAAAAAGCACCTTTGAAAAAAGAACTCAAACTTTAAGTGCAATCAGCCGACACCAGGGACGGAAAATCATAAGGTGTGCTGAGTGGGCGGCTAAGCTTTCTAAGTACGCTGTAATTACTTTAATTACAAGTTTATATCACCTTTCAGTGTCACCAGCCTCTCATGAATCAATCAACACACTCAATCTTCTTAGAACAAGGGTGGGAGTTCCTTATATGACTAACGTAGCTGTATTCTTCTGGGACCTCAGAACCTGAGAGATCGGTCTGTGTGTGTGCGTGTGTGTGCGCGCTAGCTGGTCTGAAATCCCAGCTTGCTGACTGAAAACCTCAGCGCAGCAGGGCCCCCTAATCCCGAGGAGCCAGCCCCAGGGACTCCTGTGCGAGTGAGGGCTGAGGAGCCTGGCTGCACAGCACTGAGGTACTGAGGTTCAATCAGACCCCTTCCTCCACATCCGCGTCAAACACCTTACCCACAGGTACAGAGCCCTGACAAAAGACTCCCATACTGTAACAACAATCTTAATCTCTCTCAAACCTGTGATTGCGAAAACATGTTTTACAAAGCCCCCTCCCCGTTCATTTTATCCTCCCAAGGGATTGGTTTGTGTCCTCCAGTGATACACATTATATTTTTTTAAAGTTTGGTTTAAAGACAGGGGGGGGGGGGGGGGGGGGGGGGGGGGGGGGGGGGGGGGGGGGGGGGGGGGGGGGGGGGGGGGGGGGGGGG
>JAOYSI010051949.1:0-25629 GCA_025775065.1 Hiodon alosoides
CACCTGTGGCAATGGGACTGAATGAAACACCTGAATTCAATGATTAAGAGGTGTGGCCCAATACTTTTTTCCATATATACACACACACACACACACACACACGTTTATAATAATTTATAGTTTTTAATTACTTGTCCCATCCATACCCATCAAACTGTCACGTCTACAGTTGTGTAATTCTGAGAGAAGTTATTTAAACTGTCATCTGAAAACATTTCAAGTCAAGTCTAAGAGCAAGGCAACTAAGTAATATTCAATTTAAAAAAAATTGGAAATTGCATGTAAGGTTAGATAAGTTCTACTTTATGAATAAATATGTATATTCCATTGCTGTCATCAATAAATGAAACAAAATGATAACAACTTAAAAAAGGAAAAAAAACCCTCCAAAAACTACATATTCCCTTTTTCAAAGCCCATCATCACCTTAACGCATTTATGATCTCACGCCACTTAAAAGGATGACTGTCTTCGGCAAAAAAGCGCGTCTTCTCTTGCAGGCCGACGCTGTCGTTTCACAAAGACACTTCACACGCAGACGGGGTAAATAATTGTCATCTCCTCCAATCCCCTACGGCTCCAGTCAAAGGGTTTCCTTCTGCCGAGTGTCAGCTCTCGTTTCCGCACTCTTCAGCAGCCAATCAGCCGAATGGGTGACGTTCCAGCAGTAAGACCACCGTTACAGAGATGAAGGAGGGTTCCTTCTACAGCGGCGGCACACGTCCTTCTTCTGCAAAGTTTTATCATTTTTTATTTTCATATTCATCACCCCGATCAAAGGGAGTCAAAATTTTGTATTCTTCCCTACCGCTTTGTGCATCAATAATGACTAAAATGTTAGGATAGGAATATATATATATATATATATATTTATTTATTTATTTTAGTTCTCTGCCCCCTTCTCCCCAATAACAGGGATCTGTAACAGTAGTTTCAAGGCGATGTTCATTTCTCAATGTTATGATATGCATTGTTCTATGTCCAACAGTGAAACTTGTAAATTGTGGTTAGTGATCTAATCTACTTTTGAGCTTCTGTCTTGATTTACGTCTTCATCGAATGGTGAACGTGATTCGGTCAGTGACACATTTAGTGTGAATAATAGAGTAAAAACTTTGCCTGCCGAAAGTGTTGCACCAAACGGAAGGACCCGCTGGTCGTGGCACTCGACGCCAAGGCGATCCCCCCAGACCTGCGTTGAGGGGTTTTCATTACAAAAGGGGGACCAGCCTGGCATCACTCTCTCATTATGTGTATGTGCTGTCAGGCAGCCAGCATCGTCCTCATTGGTCCCATTAGCTGTCAGGACCAAAGAAGAATGAATCCCTGGAAATATCTGACTTTGCTCTTACCTGGGGCAAACAAAATTAAAAAGTAACCGTCGGGAAGCGGCGCCTGATCGATTTGGCGAGGCGACGGCATCTCAATGGCACTCGTGAGCCCCAGCGTGTTACTAATAGCTGCGTCAGGACTGAATCAAGTGCTCTTTAAGTGTTTGCTGTTCTCTTATTCATGCTACATTATTATGGGGCCTTGTGAAGGGGAGGCACGTGCTTTAATCAGGTTAGTGTTAGTGTTGGCTGTACACGGTCGCGAGCCATTACGGAGGGGTAGCAGAAGAGCAATGCCTTGTGTCATTGTTTTTATATTGAGGACTGATGTGGATATTGGTCCAGATCTGGAAAATGAAATCTTTTCATCACCCAGACTAAAAGATTCTCTAGGTAAGATGCACTCTGCATGACAGCTAAAGACTGGCCTTGAAGAAGGATGGAATCTCTCTGGTAGTCCATATAGGGTCACTGGAAAAAAACTATTGGATATTCTTATGCTGATCAAGAAAAGTAGTCAAGTTTCTGTGTGCATTTGAATAAACATTTTATATTAAAATAATAATAATAATAATAAAAATAATAATAATAATAATAGCAATTATGCTTATTGCTGTTGTTATTATTGTGAATATTCTTATAGAGTGCACTGAATAGGGTAAATAGTCACAGAATTTAAACTGTGTCTTTGGGAGAGACGAGGAGAGAAAACTGCTATATCTTCCTCTGACGATTCACAAATGTGTGTTTTTCAGCCTAGCGTGTAGTGCTTGCACGTCTGTGAGTGAGGGCTGACGGAGAGAGTCTGAAGCGGCTGACCCACTGAGACGGATTGGTAGCGGAGGGAAAGGTCTAACCCTCTGGTGGAGTGGTGTTGCTCGAGGGGCACCTCGAGCACTCTTACCGGTGGGTGTGCAGAATCCTGAAGGGGACTCCAAGGGAAGTTGAAGAGTGGACAGTGGAGGACGTGTAAATTTCCATTGTGTATCACATAACTTGTTGATAAAGTTTGTGATTACGTCTTGCTTTATTTCCGTCTGTACTCTGGGAGTCTGGCAGATCTGGTAAGCGACACGTACGGGCGTGTGGTCAAAGTCTGTGACGTTTACCGTGAACGTGGAAGCTGTTGCCGTGTGTGACTGCCGAATTAGGTGCGCACAGGCGAGGCCAGTTGTCTGCTTCCGTTCCATTCCTCACGTGGCAGGAACACACGGGAGGTCCCAGAACTAAAATAAATCAGCATATCACTCTACGTGTCACTCTACGTGTCAGCACCCCGTTTGTCGTCAGGGCAATAGCCTTCAGTTGTTAATTCCGGAGTTTGACTCCGTTGCTGAGAGGTTAGTGACTTCCGTGCCGCTTCTTTAATAAAACGATTCCCAGGATGGCGTGGACCTGCCACTTTTGATCCCCCAGACCACTGACCACTATTATTTACCACCTGTTCATCGTGGCAATCCCTAGAGGTGAGCAGTAGTGTTTTCGTTCATTTATTTTGTCTTCAAAAATCCCAGCATACAAAAACATTGTTTTCTTGAAAAACTGGGCCTATTTATTACACCCCCCCCAGCCCCCGGCAAAAATATAATCTATGATAGCAATAAGAACTGTAAACATTTGCTCTGTGGAGGATAGTGGATGTAAACAACTTGATCCTCAAGAATACACATTTCCATTTGATTGAGGGGTGAGCCGTGCGGATAATAACAGCTGTTGGAATGGGGCAGAGCTTCTAAATAGGAAAACTTGACCAAAACAAGCTTTCAGTCTGATTAAATGGAAGCCTTGTAGCCATCAAAATGCAGGAAATTTAACTAATTCTTTGGGAAAGGACAGCTCTGCTCTCCGAGTGGTAAATTACACCGCTATCAAACCAAACTTTTTTTCGAAATTGGTGCACATCGAAAAAAAGAAAAGAACAGAAAACTGAAACTATTAAAATAGTTTTATAAAGCCACACTAATACATTTCGAAAGCACAGCAGGCAATTACCTTGCTAATAAATAACTCTGATTCACTCAGCATTGTGAATTTTCACCACCGATTCAAACAGTTCTCTGTATGTAATGAATTGATCACAAGAGCCACGCACACATCGGGTTACGAAAACTTCGATTTTCAGTACTTCAAACCTGGACAACCCCAAATTCCAAACAAAGTTTTGTGGGTGGTCGTATACTCCATTCAATTCCCCTTCAATTGCTCAGCTCCGTCTGACAAAGAAGGGCCCCAGACAAAATACTTTGGGAAAGTCGGGAATTGCTTTTGTGATCGCCACCAAAGCTGAGGCATCACCTTTGCAACTTTCGATCTTCTTGCCCCTGAAGTCTGAAAAAGAAAGTAAAAAAAAAAAAAAAAAACCTCAGAAATCAAAAGTCCACATTAGTGGTGATCAATTCTTCCACAAAGTACTCACACACTGTGAATGTCATGTAATCTACGATCGACAAAGTCTCTTTCTTGTTGAAACAGAAATACCACTGGAAAACCTACCATTAATATTTAGAATTTGCCTGAACTTAGGGTTACATTCTCCCTATGTGCTATTCTTGCAATTTTTAAACTTCTTTATTCACTTAACTTGAAAACTCCACATAAAATAATCTACATCCTAGAATCTGATGAAGAAAAAAAACTCATGTACATTACTAAACAAAGAAGCAATATAAACCTGTCTGTCTGTCTAAAGGAACATCGCACTTCTCTTATTCAGTAACTAGATTAAATTTACAATCCTTGACAGATCTTGGCTGAATAGTCCCCTAAATTAAGACAGACATAAAGATACAAGAAATGTGCTTCCCCTCAAAACAATATTCCGTTCACTCTATTGGAACAGGCATGTCCCCTATTGTCCATTTGGATACCATACAATGACTTGTGCCGGGTGATCACAAGCCAACACCAGACACTCATCCGTATAAATCCCTAAAGCAGGAAGGATACACACACACGCCGTAATAACGGCGTAAGTCATTAAACTTCCTGCCGAACAATATTCTTTCAAATTGAGTGGTCAATTGCGCAGACAGTCACACACATACTGTGACACCCACACACCGGATGCCTAACTTGTCCAAAAGGCTAGGCAAGAGACATCAGTAATTGCACTATCTTGACAAATGCCCCCCTGTCCAGACAGCTAGGCAGGCACCTGGATGGGCCTAATAATCACGGACAGGACTGCAAGGACAATCAAGAGCCAGACTCTCGCACACTTTTCAAGCTGGCTAAGGGAGATGTATCACTACTTCCACCATTTGTTGTACGTGGGCTTCGATACACTACCTCATCCGGACAGCCAGGCAGGTAGGAGTCCTGCCTGGGCAACACCAGCTCTGACACATGCCCCGTTGTCTAGACAGTCAGGCAAGGTATGGCAGTAATTGCACCGTGCAGACACATATGCCTCCACGCTCAGACAGCTAGGAAGTTTTGTCACTTGCTGTATTAATCATAATCCTGAGTGAAGCAGACAGTTAATCACTCCGCGTACGATGTCTCCTAGAAGACGGCTAGCCGAGGTCACTCAGGCCTGCCCATGTAATTGTCGCGGTGTGTGCATCCTTGACCGGAAGGGAGGTCAGTGACTTCAGCCACACGGCCAGGCATCGCTCTCTCATTGCACTCCCAGACACATATAATTTTAGTGCCTTTTTAAATAATAATAATAATAATAATAATAATAATAATAATAATAATAATAATAATAATAATAATAAAAAGTCCACCTCTCGTTATTTCCAAACACGCACAGGATTTGATCGATCTATTAACTAATAGCCAGTTAGTTGATTAATCTACCAATTAATTAGACTGTAAAACCATGTTAGTTACATTTAATACAGACATTCCATGCACAGTACTGTGAGCTTAATCATTAAAATGCATTCAAATTTAATGGACTTAATCCACATAGTGTTCAATTGCCAAGATGGCAAAATAGATTTAACTTGTCGCTAAAATCTCCAGAGGAAAACACCGATACAAGAGTATCACAGGATTTATATGAAGTTTCATTAGCTGCAGAAAATAGAACACAACATGAAATGTTTTTGCATAATGTTTCACCTTTCTGATTGAACACACATATCACACACGATAGCTAAAGTATTACAAAAATGGGGCCTTTAATATTGATGAATGAGTTAGACGACCAAATCACTATGCCACATGTACGCGACGCGTAAGTACTTGGATACTATGCATACAGCCTACCATCCGGGGAAGTGTACAGTTGATTAAAACTAGTGTCCAACTGAGGTCAGCTTCATTATAGTTATAAGATTTAGCTACATAGTTTTACTCTCTGGAGGATACTCCAAGTTTGGAACGACTCAATTTAAGTCGTCCGTCAAAATAAGCTAGGCAAATCCTCATCCGCCTCCGCTTTTCATTAAGTAAAGATCACATGTATTACGCCTTCAAAGCAGGCCACCCACCTTTCATATTTACATCTTTACATTTGTTTGCTTAGTCAGGCTGTCAGTCAGACGGCACATTGCTACCACGTAGAATGAAGGACATGCTGGTTTTGCCTGTTCAAAGTGCCTGTAATCAAACTACCCTTCTGATAAATTCCCATTTGAAAATTCCAACCTGTCTGTCACATTTCCCCGTAATTTTCTTCTTAAAAACTTTGACTGGCACTGCGAGACTTTGCAGGGTCGTGAGGGGGCCAATGGTGAGTGAAAGCCGCGAGGAGTGTAGTCACTGGCAAAACCACGCAGTCCACAAGTTCTCTGTCATGTTCATGCCCATCCCCCATTGGGACTATTGTCTGTGTCTGTTGTCTATTGTCTGGATATATATGGATGCACAGACGGATGGACGGATGGACGGATTTGATTCGATTTGCTCTCCATACAACGCAATGTAATCAAAACACATATTTTACTCTTTACTCAGTATCTGTTACAACAGACTGAACCTGTTTTAATTTTGCGTCTCTTAATGGCCTCTGAATGAGTTGCCATGAAAAGCTACGCTATGGAAATGAAAATGTATTGAAACATCAAGAATATAAAGAATACTCTTTTAATTTGTAGTTTTTACATTTAAAAAAATCATACTAAGAACAAATTGTTTTTGAATAATGTGTATTTCTTTGTGCTAGAAATGAATGTGACAAATGGAGAAGGTTTCTTTTATTAACCAATAATAAAAATGCTCATTATTTTACTGTACAAAACTGTTTGCCTGTGCTGTGTGAGTATAGTTTTCAATCAGCATTAATTGCTGTACCCCCTAACGACCACAGAAAGTTAACAACCTCTCGAGACTAGTTGATTTTTTTCCAGCAGTACTTTAGTTTCTTTCAAGGTTCTAGCCCGAGGTCATCTACCAAACATTTTTTGCTTTACTTCAGAATTTCTTTACGTTCGCTTAACAGGCTGTGCATGCCATTTTCAAAGTCAACAGCAGATTGGAAAAACAAAAATACGGTTGATTTCTATAAAACTGGACAGGTATATACAGATAAGTAAAAAGGGATGCAAACTATATCACAGTTTTACACAGGCATAACTTAAGCATCCAATGAGCCACACCACAATTTATCCAGAACGGCCGGATTATGGTTGTTCTGTATTGGTTCTTTATTTGTATGCAAAGTGTAGAGCATATGTGATGTTCTGCAAAAAATTAAAAAAAAATGTTTCAAATAAATTAATTAAGAAGGAAGTGTTGGCATTGCATAAATTACCATAATTATATGATCCTTTGCTAGTTTCAGACAGCTGTAATATGACCAAACTTAACGCAAGAACTAAAATAACCAGTATGATATGAATATGTTGATGGGTAATATATTTAAGGTTGTATTTTCTGGATGTTTGTGTAGTGAGCATGTGTAACGGACTGTAAGCCCGATATTTAAAGAATTACAACAGTATTTGTCTAGGCGAAGGATCCAGATTGTGCAGGCAATAATCTAACCGGTTAATGTTCTAATGAATTAATGGGAACGACTTCAGTCGTTGGACAGCAGCAGAATTAAGCGTATAATTACACTTTACACTGGGGTCAGAAGCAGCCTTCTCTTACAGTCCTGCCTGAGTTTACCAGAGACCACGCGCCCCATGTCTTCAGGTATAACGCAGGCATATGTCACAGAGCTCTTTAGAATCTGATTGGAAACTGCGCGCATGCAAAATATTTGCAATGCAACCAACGAATTGAAACTGACAAATGTTTTTGGGTCGTTTTTTAGCTATGACAGTAAGAGGAAGTGCTTGTCCTTTCAAAGATAAGTTGGCTTCAGGGGAAGATGCTACAGTCGGTGGTCGCACGATCGCTCTGGCGCGTCAGTGTAAAGAGCTGCCCAATGAAATTGCCTTACGGGCGAACTTGCTGAAAGCTGAAATAGTGCACAGTTTTGTTGTTCTCCGTGAGGTGCTGTTCTTTGCCTAAAGGGAGAAAACTTTCAAGATGCTGGAGATATTTTCTTTAAATGCGCATCAGTTTATGTGCATTAATTAAAACTAAATAATTGCTGTAATCCCCCAAAGCTTTTTGGAAATACTCACAATCAGATTGACGGAAGTGGCTCATATTGAGTTCAGGAGAGTTGTATTGTAATGGTAAAGTGCCCAAATATCGAACCCCCCCCTTTTCTGTCTTCCATAGTGTGAATCAATGGTAGTACTGACAAGGCTATTATCTCAAACAAATGCTGCTGGCGGTTCTTACAATAAACATTACTGGAGAAGAAAGGACCCTGAATTTTCCCTATTCTTTTTGTTTTAGGTTAATGTGCCCAGTTCAGTGCAGGTTTGACAGAACGTTTTTTTTAAGAAATTGGGTGCATGTTCTCAAAGGTGGTTTTTATTTTTACACAATATATTCAGCCATTTAAATAATTACAGAACTTAATAGGTTCCAAAATCCATCATACGTTTTACTTCTGAAATTACTACGCCATGAGCACTCAGCAGATAAGTAGTGAAACTGAAAATGTGTGTTGTCATAGGAACGCAGAGTCCCTCCAAATGTGAGAGCTACAGTCTGTGCATGGGCAAAGGATGGGAAGACCTTAGCGGTAGGACGTATCTCTCCATGTTTGCCCTGAAGCATTGTCAAGGCAACGTTGCAAAGACTGTCGTGTTTGCTTTTGTGCTGGGTGATTGGGCAGCCCATATCTGGATTTTCTCTCCCCCATTGTAATACATGGCTATAATTGGGTTTAATATAGAGCTTGGATTCTTACAAAGCCACTTTGGAGCTCTGAGGAAATACTGGGTTATATATGAGTGCTTATTTTTTTATGTAGTTTTGCAAGTAGCAAATGCCAAACAATAATTAATAAAACTGTTACTAAATTAATGCCAGCTTTAGTGCGCGCTTGGTAGTTCTTGATAAGGATGAACTAATTTGGAATCACCCAATCAGTAGAGACCAGGATTGTTGAGACAATTCAGAAACCAGATATATTTTAGATACGTGAGCAAATGATTTTAAGCAACAAAGGGGTGTAATGAAAGAAAAGGGCTTTAAATACCAGCACCTGTCAGCATTAGTGACTCTTGGCATCAGGGTCATGGGTTCAGCTTAGGTTTCAGTCTGGGTGGATTTGTGACAGCAAAATCGGCCGTGTGTGTGAGTGTGTGGCTGTGTCTGTCTCCATCCTACCCTTTGATGAACTGGCTTCCTGTCCTGGGTGTACCAGGATATGCCAGTTCAGGCTCCATTGCCCTGCAACCATGAACTGAATGTGTGGTTATGAAAAATGAATGAATAACAATAACAATAACAATAACAACACCTATATAATGGGGGAGAAGGGTATTAAGTATTTCCGAAATCCCGTTTGTGAGGATAGTCATAGACAATTGCCGACTTCTGCGCTCTCTATGACAATCTAACAGCATGAAAAATGGTCAACACGCAATCATTTTGCTGGAAATGTGGCCAAACATTAGTCCTGCCTACTTGAAATCCAATCTAAAATTTGCATAAACCATCCTTGACACTGGCAGATAAGTATGACACTACCCTGCTGTTGCAAGTTTTTTCGTCCTCAAAGTCGGTATAAAATGATGCTTAATACTCTTTCTGATGCGACCAATCTCATGTCGAAGGTGTGTTAGTTCTTCAATGCTATGCTAGAAGGGGAGGAACTGGAGAGAAGGTGAGGTGGTGGGTCTCGTCTCCGTAGACCTGCTGAAAAGACACTTCCTGTGAATAACTTTCACCAGAACCCATTTGGCTCTTTTGTTATTCAGAAAATTTAGATGGATGTAAAGAGCCTGACACCCAGCTAGATATCTGTTATAATGTAATTAATCCACAGGAAAAACTCTGCCTGTTTACTTGGGTTTTCAGGCTGAGTAGTGCACAAGAAAGTGCAATCTGCGTTATTAAGTACTCAAACTTGGTCAGGCCAAGACAGATCCTCTCTTGTCCTTTCGAGAAATGGGTGCAGGACATCTTTTGACAGGTATATGGCCCACTGGCATTAGAATGATGTTGTTGGCTACTGATAAGGAAATCAACTGATGTGATTACTCCTGTGGTCCCCAAACACAATGTGGAAACCACGGAAATTTACTGATCACTACTGAAAAGTGTTGTTGGTACGTTTCCTTTGAAACCAAATCAAGTAGGGATTTATTTCTAAAAATGTGCATGGATGCTATGGATAAGACTATAAAGAAGTTAATAAAATCGACCGACTTCTCAGCTGTCAATCAGGTATTCAGCCTCACTGAAAAATCATGGAGATAGCCTCGGTATTCCTGGCGCTGTTTAAGGGTATACAAGCTTGAGCCCAAGTCCTTCCTTCGGGCCAGACTCTGCTCTCACTTTCACCTCTCACAAACAGCCAATCAGGGCTCACCACACATTACAAGCAGACACTATGTTAAGAAAGCTCTGACTGGTTCTAGCAAAATATACAAAAAAACTAAAATATGCTAGTCAGGTCAGCTCAACTTTATGGGCTATTTTGAGCTATGCAATCTTTTCAACTGATTTTCCAAACATCGTCTCTTAGAATCATCAATAAATTATTTTTATCTCATCAGTTTCACCTTGCCTCTACCAGTCTGCTGGTGCAGTCTACACGGACACATTATTTATATAATGTATACATAAACACAGACACATTATAGATATATACTCATATAGGAAAGGAAAAGAAAAAGAAAAGAGCACAGAACCAGGAATAAACGAACAGGCGGTTTTTCAGTTATTGGAGTAGCATGTCTTTTTTTTTTGTTCACTTCAATCTGATTATTGTGTTAAATGACGTTTTTCCATTTATATCTCAGAAATGAAAAACATGTAAAATGTGTGAAAGTTTTAACATTATGGACAATTCCGGAGAAACTAGGTGTTCTGTGGGCAGGTGCAGAAAAATGGCTCTGACTGGAGGTGGACCCATCTGCTTAATGGCCGATTGAGTTATCCAGGAGCAAAGGTGTTGGCCCGCCTGGACGCAAGATTCCCATGATGAATCTTCTTCATTTAGCACACGATCCATCTTGAAGAGGGTGTGTTAATCAGGCAGCGAGCATATTGAGTGCACTGTGACCCAGATGAGGACCTGTAGTTCCAGCACTGCCTAAAAGCCTAAGGGAAGGAAAAAAATTGCCTAGGAGCATCTAGATATTAATACAAAATATATTTCCTTTGCGGGTCTCGTCTACTAAGCTCACCGCATACATTTACCAATAGTGCTCTGGGTTTAAAAAAACAAAACAACCTATAAGCCGTCATTGGCTCTTTGTGAAAAACGCTACTACTTGTGTCTGACTTTTGCTAAACCTGCCCACTAATTACTCTCGGCTGTCTGATCACTTTCACCATATGAAGACAAGTTATTTGTGGCATCATCTATCTCTTCAAAATAAACCAGCCAGATCAAATTATTTCTGTCAATTCAAAGGCTCCAGAAACACTTGACTCTCCTCTAAGTCGACAAAAGTGAAGAGAAATAGCAACTTAAAAAAATTAGCTGTTCTGTGCGCTCAACAGATCAGCAGTTTTTATTCATTATTTTATTTTCATATGAACAGTGTTAAGCCACCCGATGAAAATGAATATAAATTATTAAGCTTACCACTAGGAAGGTTGTTCCTGTGATTAAAACACTCTCTTTTTTGTCAATAAAGAGAATAGCTGAACACGATTTTAGGATGTGTGAGGCTGAATGACTCAAAAGCACTCCAAGTTAAAATAGTTTATCCCAGATATTACATGTAAAAAATATGATATGTTCTTGCAGTGTCGATATGAAGGCTGAATTGGCTTTGGCAAGACCATCGCGACACGCTAGATTCAATCGGAGTTGCGCGACACCATCCGCTCACCTGCCTCAAGCTTTGCCTACGCCGCAAATACTGCAAATACTGCAAATACACTTTAAATAATACACAGGTCGCGACTTCCACTTCTCTAATTTCAGTCGCAGTGAACAGCTTTAAGGTGTTTTTTGCACGACCGGCCTCACATACTACAACCAACCTGTGTGTGTTCCTTCCAGGCATTTCAGGTTGGATGTTGCAGAATACAGTATCCATCTTCAATTTAATAATAATTGGACTTTCTACTGGTTGTGACCCATACAAACCTTGTACCCGTCTTCACCTTTTAGTCCAGTCAAGCTAGGTCAAATGTTTGAATATCGGTTTGGACGCGACTCTTCTTCTAGGGAGTGAAAATGAGGGATGGTATTTGTAATATGGTTATTTAACTTCACGTGAAAGTGGTTTCAAGTAATTGCTGCATTTATAGTTCCTGCTCGACCAGATCAGGTGGAATTAAATAACTGCTCTGGGGAAGACAAATGGCAGAAACAAGGGAAAGGATTAAGACTGAGAAACCTCAGCTACTGATGACTGCTGAACAAAACCTTCCACAGTAAATGGTTATAGAGTCAAATCTACAGAATTTTATAATTAATATCATCATTTTTTCTCTCTGGCATTGTTATTTGCCCTTTTGCCATTTAAATAACTTTTTAAAAGCGCTTTTTCCAGCTAATTTAAGTTGAAAGTTTTGAGGAATGCTTTAAAAACAAATGTAATTATCCTCCAGGCAGAAGTGAAGATGACGCCCTGGAGAAGGTATTAGCATTCCGTTCAGATTCTCCATCCCTGAGGGTCCTGCCTCCTTGAACTAGCAAATATCATGTGACCGCACAAGAAGAAGTATCGATTCCTCTCCTGATTTTTAAATAACCTTTGCGCAGGCCCACAGCCAATTTAGCCACGAAAAGATGACAGCTGAGCAAAATAATCCTGTTAACACCTGTGTTAAAAAAAAAGAGGATTTCTAACTATATCTAACCTTTCATAAAGATGACGCTCTCATTACTTACATTACTTAAAGGGCAGGAAATAAGGAGGCAGACAATAACGAGTTGCAAAGGGTTTTCTGAACTGCAATATTACTGTCACAAAGAAATTCATTTTAAAAGTCTTAATAATTGTGTTATTATAAACCCGGGTAAAGGAATAATGTGGTATTGTCAAAATGACTGTTTTAATAACTATAGCGACCATTAGTACCAGGCAGTTGGTTACCACGACAATTGGTACCGGCGACAATCCATCCCCGTTCCTATTCACCGTGACGACAATTCATCCCCATCAAAGATTTTCCACATGAGCATTTGTAACTATGAGTGCATTTTGCATTACCATTCACTTTTCCTTTTCTCTCTAGGTTTTACGATTATATAAATAAAAGTATCTTACCATTTTTAGCTAGCTTGTCTGTTTCTTTCCATTGCAGGAATTACATTTGCATTGTTTACATACTGCACTGAATTGAAACAGTTTTTGTCAATAACAAGACATCAGCTACCATATTTAAGGCATTCAAACCCAGAACAGATTAAACCCTGTTAAATGATTTCATAACTGCCCAAATGGCCGCTCCCTACTCACCTCGACACCATCGCAAATAACTAACTTATTTACTGGAGGTTGACATGAAAACAATTTAAGGACGATCGTTTTGTACTTTTATACGTTGTTATGGCCTCACAATTAACAGCATGTAGCAGAAAGAGTGATGACTTGTACTTGTAGCCAATCGGAGGAGAGGTACTACGTCTCCAAACTCAGACCGTAGAAATAGAAAAGGGTAAAACTGTATGCCTGTCTATGTTGCTCTGGGTAAGAACATTTGCTAAGCAGCTAGATAATAAGGTCATGTACTGCGCTGATTGGCATGTTTTAGCCATTATCTCCAAGAAATTGGCAACTCCTATGTGACAAAGCAAAGCAGAAAAATGAAGAAGTGTGGAATGCACTCCAGAGGAAAGGCAAGTTGAGTGATTAACAGGAGTTTAACACAAACGTGTCCACCATGGTGAATGGACTAATTAAATGGCTACTCGTTCTATGAAAACCTTACGCATAACATTATAAGCCAATCCCACAGCATTTCCCAACAAAAACCCCTATCAGAATCAGAAAGACTAATTAATAGGGTTAGACTACTTCACTAGCTAAAACAAATGCACAAACTATAGGAGTAAATATAGTTAAATCTGTGCTCACGATTATGCAGAGTTGTGGTCAGTACTGAGAAATATGCCTGGTGCACATTTAAAACGAGTTAATTTGACAATAAGGAAGAAAGACCTGGCTCTTCAACAACATTAACCAACCTTTTTCCTTTAATCAGTGATAAAATAACCACGACAACGGAAACAAAACAAGGGTGGCATGGTCTTCGAGTTTAACGAAGATGGAGTGAATGAAGCAGAATGTGTCTCTCACGCCGTTTAATATTCTTCATCCCACCGTTCTTTCACCCTCGTGTGTTATGTGGAAACACGTTATTTAGAGACTTAATTAAACCTGTCTGATGAGCCAAAGGTCTATCCATCTCGCCGGTGTATTCTCTCAGCAAGACTCCATTGCCTCCTGTTACACTTCAGGTTGCCTTTTACAAGCGCTTTCACAGTGACTTTATCCGAGCCAACTCTATTTAACGGTCTAGTTTGCAGATCCAGTTGGCAAAACCTTCCCGTCTTCATCAAAGATCATTATATTTTCCAATGTGTGTAAATAATGTGATATAGCATGTTAATGCAAAATGAGGAATATCTATAAAATCTATGTATCTGTGTATGTGTGTGTATTTCTGTAGGTGCTGCAGATAAGATGGCGGTACTGTCTTTTTTTTATTGTTATTCATTGTTAAGTTTTTTACAGGGTTAGAGCGTGGGCTGCCAATTATTTGGTATTCAGTCTTCAGTGAGAGGGGAGCGACCTTCACTTAAGAATAGACAGGATTAGGTATTGTCATTAGGTTGAGGTAAGGGCATGCTGCTAGGCTGTGGGTGTTAAGGAAGCTCGGCGGAGGGTCGTGTGATGGGTGTGAGGTTTCTGAAAAGGTGCAACACGTGTTACTCGGGTGTCAGAAATATGGCCCCCCCAGTAACGTTATAGTGGCTTCGAGGCCTTCGAACTCTCTCATCAACAAGCAGTTTTTTCCCCACATGACTGATGCCTGCCTTCCTGCTTTCTACAGCAAGCTATGGCCGTGTGACTCACTGTCTGTGGGAGTAATCCATTGTTGTAAACAGTGGGGCGTAACTGACCACTTGTATATACTGTGTATAGCAGCAAAACTGTCATACGCTCAGCCCTCAGTTCCATCCAAAAGCCTCGGACAATTTTACATAGAATCTGATGGACTCTGGAGGACACATATTTGCGAAACACAAAAAGTCCGGACAGAAAATGGTGACATTTCACATACTTCTTGAAAACAAAGCTCCTACAGACTATAACCCCACTGTAGCACTGAGAAACTCAGAAGGTTAAAGCAGAACTCCTATGGTTTCTCTTTGACGCCAGCAGCTTCTTTTGTAGTTACAACTAAAAGGGACAGTGGTAAACACTTTATTTGGCCTGACTTAGAACATACATAAATCAATATCTTCACTGTGTTTGATTTTTTTTTTTAACAAGATGTCGAGAAGAGGATTGCATTCTATTTTCGTTTCCACTGGTGAGCTTTGTTTCAGGCGTCGTTCTTGGACTCGACTGAAAGCGGTCAAATTGAACACCAGAGTTTGTGAAAAAACATCTGAAGACTGAGAATGGCGGAAATGGAGATTCTGTTGTGGTCCGGGGAAGGAAGAAAGATGAAGACCGGTGACCCTGGCTATCACGCCTTGGCGACCGTTTGATCTAAACCTGAATGGCACACATCATTTCAGCGCTCAATTAAAAATACAATGTGATCGCTGGAGGGTAGTTAATTCTGTCTAGAGTTACCTGGTGTCTGATGTCTTCTCTTCATTAGGGCAGGGATCCATCAAGGGCTTTAAAATTAGGAAAAGGTCTATTGGCACGTGACGCAGCCACTCAGGGGGATAGGTATGTTATAAAATGTATTCACATCAGAGGAAGTCAAACAGCTACAGAGCAAAGAGATGCAGTTTTCTTTTTCTTTTTTTAAATGTGAGATGGATTATTTATTTCAGTCAACTTGCATGTTCCCAGAGGAACAGATCAATCAGAGGAGAACAAGAGGCTTTCCAATCTGCAAAGAGAACTGAATAAGGAGTTGATTATCCAACTGTCCAAATAACCCATCTCCACTGAGCATACCGTGTTTCTCAATACCGGGCGGAAGGCAGAGGCTTTATTTCTGCCTTCAAGGTGACACGGGACACGCTGCTGCTGCATCCGTGTGACCACGCCAGTGTTTTCAGAAGAGCTGGCTTTCCTGCCCGCTTAGTTTCTCCGATCAAGGCTGTAACGAAGGCCACGGAGAGTAACAGCCACCCTCTCCCCCTGATAGCAACATTTCCCTCTGTATTATGCACTTGTCTCATGGATTGCAGTACAAAAAAAAAATACAAAAAATACATGAAATCTTTGCTGGTGCATTTAAGACAAAGATTGCTGAAACTCCTCGCTTCAGGTATCTGAGGAGTTATTTTTTAGGAGTTATAAGAATATTAGTATGAATCTAAATTACAAGTTGCTATTGTCATAAACACACACACACACACACACACACACACACACACACACACACACACACACACACAGACACACACACACACGTGCGCGCAAACAAACCATGCAAACATTTACCACTTACCACTTAAATATGCCATGTTTAGGGCTGTTTTCCATAAATGATAAATAAGGTGATGTGTAAAAGTTTGGTTTCATTAATCAACGCTGTGGATTGGTTGTCTCAGTTAATTACTTTCCGGGTCTTCAGCTTTGGACTTGATTCAAGCTGCAGCTGAAATTCTCACTGGTAGTTTTAACATCTTGAAATGAACTTTGCTCAAAAATCAAGGTGACACAGGATAACGGCGCCGCTCTGCTTTCGAGACTCTGATCTCGCAAGATCACCTTGAAGTGCCATGTCATTACCTTGGGTAGTATTCCCGGTATAAATTTAACACGACAAGTGCTTTACATTAAGAGCAATGCACACCAATGCCTTGGCGTAATAGGATTTTTATTGTGACAAATAAAGGTGGAATATATTGTTCCCTGAGGACAGTAAATAGAAGGTTATACAAGGCGGCCAAGCCCTAATTGCACTGTCAGAGTAGTGGCAATGCCCAGACCCTGTGTACTCCGAAGCAAGTCGCCAGGCACCCCTGTGCTCTGGGATGATTTGATATCCTGTCAAGGTCTGTAGCTCTATTATATTGGCGGCGCCGTTAACGTTACCGTCGCCGTCGCTGAATACTCAAACGTTATTCATGTACCCCGAGCCGCGCTTTGACGCATGTTTTCATTTCGACGCGATTGTGTGAGACTGAGGACTGTTATTTCTCCGGGGACGGGTGGGTTAGAGGAATCTACGGAATACAACACAGCCACAAATCATCTTTTTATTTACATTCATTTGTATTTATTTGATAAATGTATCATTTTTTAAATATTTAAATATATATTTGACACTTGCGTGAACCGCTTAATCCTGACATAAATAGCTACATTCAGTTTTCCACTTTACAAGAAAAAATTTAAAGTACAATAGCCTAATAAACATTTATAAATTTAAGTTGAAAGCTTTCCGTGCCAAGAAGCGCAATTTGTATTTTTTGGAAATTCTAAGTCATTTGCATTTGGACAGCATTTCTTTCGAAAAAAGAAAAAAACTCTGCCCACGGCACCTTTGAACTTTCAATCGCTATAAAGACTTGGGTGATCCGACTTGCATGCTCATTTTCATCTCAGGATAATGAGGTGGCCATGCATAGTGAGCCGGAAAAGAATACACTCAAATAGTCATAAAAAAGGATACAAGTTAAAGTTGTAAAAAAAGTTGAATGATAGACGTGGTGCTGACTGGTATGTTTGCTGTCTGTTCAAGATACGGGGCTGATGGTGCACTGGGTATGTAGAGTAATTAAGTCAATGGGGAGGTCTGCCGGCGCTCAAGGACAATGTAGTTTTTATTCACTTTCTCTCCTCCTCAAAAATGTCTCAGATCAGGTAAAGAAATACACACACACACACACACACACACACACACACACACACACACACACACACACAAAAACCTGCCAGTTCCTAAACTCCTGTGTGCAGAAATCTGCCGTTTATCCGCGGGAAAATTAGCTGCTGAAAGAACAAAGATAGAAGTAAGCAGGTTTCCTCATTAACCTTGGATGCTTTTTATTTGCTTTGTTAATTAACTTGGCATTTTCCGCACATCCAAGACAATGAGCGAGGTCTACAGTCTGTCAGAAGCCATTGTTGGCAAGCTGGGCTGCTTGCATACATCAAAACTGAGGAACTGTCTGTTACTATTGAAGTTATTATAGATATGCTCTGAAATAATGACTTTATATCCCACATAACTACACATCCAAGATCATGTGATCTAGATAGGGCTAAAATATTTTCACCTTTTAAAAATGTCTTTAAGAACGTCTATACCCATACACCCAGTATACCCTAAACTGTGGTGGGCATTGTTCTTTTTTCTCACGCGATTCCGATATGTTAACACAGCGCAAACCATTCTTTATTCAGCAAGTGATTTCAGGGTTAAATTCAAAGGCAGAACAGTAACTGGAATTAAAAATTGGCATCAAGGAGAAAAAAAAAACACATCTCTCATTGGCATCTAATTTGGCAATCTGTTTCTCTTGACCTTGGGGGCAATCCACCCTTTGATGTGTTTTTTTTCTTGTTATGGCTATGATAAAAGTCACAAGGGAAAAAAAATAAAAATGATTTAAACATGGAAAAAAAATACGGGGAAAAACTAACTGACAGAATTGAAAGACCCTTTTAATATATTTTTTAAGCAGCCAAGTTGTGATAACAAACAACATTAATAATGTTATTTTTGTTGATAAGGGCCATCCGTATCCTTACATGATCTTCGAGTTAAAAATATTCAGACTGATCCAACGTGACGTGCTGCAAAGTGCTTAATACAAAGTGATGTCACTGGGTCACTCCTCAGATTAAATTTACCAACTAGTTTGTCTTTGTTTTTCTGCTTGTCGTCTTCTGTCATTGTTTACTTTATAATAAAAGAGTATCTAACGGATTTGGGCGGATGGAGGGGGGGATTAAAAAGCTCACAAACAAACAGCAACAAGCTCTGAAGTGGTTTTCATTTGAACCATTATCGTCCTGGAGTTTATCGTTGGAGATTAAAGACATCTTTGAGGACGATCAAAATTTACTTGTGTTGAGCGTCACTGTCACCAGAACGGGCTTTGTATTCTCACTGATGAACCAGTTGGGAAAAACCCAGAACTGGCTTCACTTTGGTCACCTGTTGTCCTTCATACTTCATTAATCCAGCAGGCTACTTGTTAAAAACTTGAGTGTGTCATCCAATTCCTGTGGGCCAGTGGGAGTTTATTAGTCTTTTAAGCAAAGTCATTTCCCAGCCTTCTGCATACTGCCATCAGTTATCCCACTCTTAAATTCGGAATATTGCTCTGTAATCCCAATTCCCTCCGGGAATAGCGTGCCTTTCACATGGCCAACATTCTATAATAATAATAATAATAATAAGAAGAAGAATAAGTTTTTATTTGGCCGATTTCACATGGCCAACATTCTATTATTGTCTTGCCCATTAGCCTGGCTGGGCGCTGCTAAGAAATTATCCCAGAATGCCACATGCAAAATCCTGCCGTGTAATTCATGGAAAGAAAACGGTACTTGTTGAGGAAATGCCATTCTAACATCTGAAGAAGTGTTGCCATTCTAATTCAAGAAAAGGAACCTAATATTTTTGAGTTTCACTTCCTCTGAGGTAAACAGACGTTCCTGACAGGAACACATGTTGGGCTTCATTTAGGACAGCACCTGCCATCCTTCGCCTGTCTCCCTCAGGTAAAATTGTTGTTAATTACACTTCATTCAATGGCCCTGCAATCTGCACGTTTGGAATTCTTATTCAGGCCAGGTGTGTCACGAAGAGAAGGGCATTCCAGACAGCTTTTCCATAAGGTGTTTTTGAGAAGGCGCTTATCTAGTTTTTCTTATCCTCTTTTCTTAATCTATGCTCAGTTGCTTATGTAAATAAAACTCATGAAGATACCGTAATATAAAGACTATGATTAATGCGAACGTTGCATATTGCATAATTTCACGTCTGTTGCAAACGTCTCACAAGCTTTGCCTTGTAATAATGCATTGGTTTGTCCAGCTGTCAATTTTAATCAGCAGAAGAATACACTCTTACACTCTTTCAATATGTAAATCTTCCAGATAAAACATTTAGGCTGGGACCAAATCAAAGCTTTGGCAACGCACTAATCGCACTTGACATACCTTTACGTTTTTATCAGTTGAATAAACAAGATGCACAAAAAATGTAATTCAGGGTTATTAAATGAACGGGGGTATCTGCACAAGGTCTCCATCGTTCCTTCTAAATAGCTCCTTCTCCATAGCTATCACATCTCATTTCTTTCAGCATGGTGTGCACAGCCAAGAGAATATGATTCTGTGAAAGAAATATATCCCACCCTAGAGCTACAGGTCTCTTGCTTTGTAAACTAAATTATCTCAATAAATTGTTTTTTTCTGGAGTCCATTGCAGGTATTGCGGCAGACAGATACTGCCCACACACATCGTTTATTTTATAGTGTATCGTATTATTTTCTCCTAATCCCAGTTTCTCCTGGAGGTATTTTAACCTATTATTTTGCACATGAGGTTAAAATGTATCCCCTTAATCAATTTATTCATGCTAACTCCGTAGCTTCTCTGTCGCACTTTTGGCCTATGGGCAATTGGATTAATGCCATGTTTTAATATGAAGTACAAAAATATAGATACAGATACAAATACAAATACAGATATTTTAAAACACATCCCTCATAGAAAACTAACAGGGGACACTTAGTCCTCAGAAACGCATCATTATGAGACTCTCACAACTAACAGCGTTCGAATGTTTGGAAGCTCACACACTAGTTTCTATACGAAACCATACAGATGTAAATGTGGATGCGGGTGTCCAAAGGAAAAACACTACCTATCTTTCTTTCTTCAACCCACTGGTGACCCATTCTACTGGGACCTTGTGGGAGTTGTAGTACTGGAAGAGAACAACTATTTTCTCCAGCGCTCCCCATGCTTAAATACATACCCCCTCTCATGGGGGAGGCTGAATGAAGGCTGAGTGCAGGCTGAGTGCTCCCCACTCAGAAAAACGGGGATCTGCAACTGACAGTTCCCTTGACCTGAAGCTCTTTATACTATATCCTAAAGGGCTGCTCGTGCAAGTGAATGCATAAGCACAATTTATTCATTCATTTGAATTACTTACTTTACTGAACTGTTGTATTTATTTACAATGTTCTTTTGTTTGATGTTTTTCGTACAAAAATCACTCATTAAGTTAACTGCTGTGTGACTGAAGAGCAAAAGTTTTCAAAACAAAAGTTTTTCCGTCTCGGTTCCTCGAGCAGGGGTTCACAGTCTTTGGGTCAAGAAGCGCATAGTTTCTCTTGTAAGAGGTTGTGCCTTGTGTTTGGCAGTGAAGAGATCTGGGTTCGATCCCCAGTCTTGGGTACTGAGAGCCTGAACACAGTGGGTTGGTATCCTTGAGAAAGGTACTTAACCTAAGTTGCTTCAGTAGATATCCAGCTGTACAAATAGATGAATGTAGAAATTGTGAGCTGTATAATTCACCTTGGGTAAAAACGTTTGCTAAGAAAATGAGCTGTCTGCCTTGTAATGCCCCTTCAGCATGGTGTTGAGAGGGTCAACACCATTATCTCCAGCATGATGCTTAGTTGTAGGCCTGGGCTAACTGCTCTTACTCAACAACCTCCGTCTCCGAGTGTCCCTTCTGGAGCTCTGCCTCAATCTGACAGACCAGGCTAGTATGTCCTCCTTCTCCTAGTTGTCTATTGATCCTAAACTTTCTCCGGGGAATGACCTCGGGGTCTGTAGCAGGACGCGGTGTGCTCGGTCATGCCTCCTGTATGCGGTGGATGTGGCCAGAGGACTCTCTCACCATGGCATTAGATTTCCTCGTCCTTGGTCCTGCTCGTCTCCTCCTGGGAACGTTTCGAAAGGCGATTTTGGGCCAGGGGGTCAGCAATGTGTTTCAGGAGCTGAACACTCTGCCTCCATTCCACCGTTACACAGTGTGTAACAACGACAATAACTCCCATCTCAAAGTATTAACATGTTTCATTATTCACCACTTATGTCCAACTTAAGCATTTGGGAGGTATACTGGTAATGATGTCTCAAACGTATTTCTAATGTATCGTACTCCTGATTTCAGTTTGCAATTTCCTTTTTTACATGAGGGTGGTCGTTCTTATAGCACCTTGAGTGATATAGGCTGCACAGAAACAGTTAACACATTCTCCCATGCGCCACACCAATCCGGCCAGTCATGTCCGGTCAGCCGGAAGTCGGTAATTAGTCCATTCTCCTCCTTGGGTTTACTTATCCAGCCCTGGATGGTAGTGTGATTCAGCAGAATAACCCAGCCATGCACATGCACATTGCAGATTGCTTCTAATGGTGCACTCTGGCTCACCAATGAAGAGAAATTACATTCTCTGTCCCGGCTACACTGATAGCACAGTCAGTGGGCTGAAAGTGAAGAACATAAGAACCGGAAACAATCAGAATTAAAATGGTTTGTGAAGGAAATACAAAGATGTCTAAACTGCTAAATAAATAAGTAAATAAATAATATAAAAACTGTAAGAATATCAATGAGGCTGCCAGTCCTACATTTAAGGAGCTCCAAGATATTTTAGAAAATATGGATAGTTTAGAAGTCAAAGTGATAAGTCTCATTATTATTATTTTATTATCAACTTGTGCCAGGAGCATGGAATCCCTTATTTGCAGCCTGACGAAATGGACACATGTGTGACTTGACATATTGAGTGCCTTTGATGTTAAAATAGAGAAATTAGTTAATGTCAGGAGTAATTTACTATGTTTACTTTCATTCCTGTGTCTTTGTCAGGACAGCATACAAAATGCAATTTAGGTCGTTGTCATTTTTCAAGGAGACACTTCTAAAAAAAATGATTTTTCTTAATCTATTGCCACCCAAAGGGCTGGACAGATAAGGTTGAAAACAGCCAGCCGTAATGATTTTGGGTCTGGTTAGTGTAAATCTGTTGATTAAGCCATCCCTGATGGGGCCAGATTGGTCTTGGGAGCAAATAAAAATTGTAGAGAT
This sequence comes from Hiodon alosoides, assembly GCA_025775065.1. Classification (NCBI taxonomy): domain Eukaryota; kingdom Metazoa; phylum Chordata; class Actinopteri; order Hiodontiformes; family Hiodontidae; genus Hiodon; species Hiodon alosoides. Next base: position 22,972 of record JAOYSI010051949.1, read on the forward strand.
TTGAGTAAGGGAATTTTAAAAATATTAATACGGACATACATTTTGTACACACTAATTATGGAATGTATTTCTTATAAATTATATTGCAGCATTTAAGTTATTCATTAATTCACAATTAATTAATATAAATTAATATAAATTTCTCTTCCATTACCCACTACCCAGGCTTGAGTAGGTAATTGTCTCGATGTACTTCCGTAATACAACCCACAATTCTTACGGAGATCCAAGAGATTATATGCCCTTTTAGGATTCATTTCCTACAACTTTAGTAATTTTCTGATTTATTTCCTTTATTTTCCTTTCAAAAAAACCAAAACAAAGTACAAAATGTTCGTTTCAGTGCCAGTGGTAGGTGGTCAAAAGAAACCCTCATTCCCCACTGTAACAAGGACTTCCTCCCTACGAAGCCGAAGTTCTTCCATTTTATACCAAGTTCGTGACCTGACCTCTGAAAGGTAGAGTCATCTCCCTGTTGGTGAGACGAGTTCTAAACCACATTATTTAAGCAGTAAAAAGAAGTTTACTTATCAATCTGTACATGCTTTCCACAAATTCCATAAGTATAACAAAGCCATAAATTGGCCCTAACACAATTAAATATGATAATGGATGTAAAAAGTAACGTTGAAGTAATGTTCATGCTTCACCAGTTGGTGGTTCATATAGGTTTTTTTGCCTCAGCTTGCTATTAATGGGAAAATAAGCAACACTATCCCTTTATTCCCTGCAGTAGTTTAATTTACTTAAATTACTTAAATAAAATTAAAAATTAAGAAGTTTTAAAAATTTCTGATTTACCTGTCTTGGGAATTAATTTATTGTGCTTATAAAGCTTGAATTAAGACGGGTTTGCATCACGCTTGACGGCATGGTGGAGCCTGCAGAAATTCTATCCTTTTACATGATTTAAGTGCTTGTGCTTTAAGGTTCTCAGTTTGTTTAAATATTAATCTCTGGTTATATCCAGCGTTATGTTAGTGGAGTAAAACTCATAATGGTAAAAATACGAGTGCAGTGTTACCGTTACCCTGTCTTTTGCAGGACGTGCCCCGAGGAAGGACCAAGGCAGAGGAAGGTGATGGGTAGCCCTTAAAGGAGAGGACTCCAGGCTGCTATTTGTAATGAATGTGGTTTTGTTTATGTTTGCTGGTGACTATCCGGTGTCTTTGTACCCCCAGGGAGGGCCAGTCACTTCTTTCTCCTGGGGAAAAAGGGTTCATGGCAAACTCGTAATGTGTACCCACACTAAAAATGCAAAGGACGCACTGAATTAGTTTCATTCCTCTGGAAAGTGACACCAAATTCAGGCAGCGTTTGCTCCCCTTTCATCCCATACCAAGTCATTCATTAGCAGGATAGCTGATTCTTAAAATGACAGTTTAACCATAGAAACTTAAAGAGAAAGGTAATTAAAGCAATCAAACGATATATAACCCTGTGATTGAATTTCAGCTTTGCAGTGGGACAAAGCTCATTTACAGCCACGGAGGTAATGACATCCAAGTGACTTTTTAACGCAGTCCTCTTCCATAAACATCAAACGGACACAGTTTATGTGGGAATCAATTCCTTACACCTGCATGATCTGCAGAAGCAAGTGACATCATCAGAGCTTTAAAACTGCTGGGGAAACAAACTTCAGGTCTAACCTCTTGCAGGTTTTTTCTTTTTTTCCCAGGGTCTCGAGTATCTGCAGAGCACGTTCCTTTTTTACTGCGACACTAGCCAGCACTGAAGATGTTCTCCATAAAAAATGTATCTGTGACAATATGATATTTTTTCTCTTTTTTTTTTTAAGTGTAGAAGTGTCAGCGGCGTGAACTCCGGCCTTTGAAGAAAAAATAGACCTGGAAATAGGACAGTGTGTGATAAAGGAATTTTCGTGTGTAACAACAAAATAGTAGAAAAGTAAGGTAACATTCATCTTGAACATTTGATGTACTTTTACATTATTGATGATTAAAGTGAAATTCCCCATATTTCTCCAATTCTGTATTCAGAGATGTGTTCTGGGGAGATACTTGGGATATTGAAAATATACAAGGCAATTAAATCTGACACATGGCCTGATTCAGTCTAACCTAAGAAATGATTTGTCTTAGACTTTGACATCACCATCTTAGTAAGCGTTACTTTCGCCCTGCTTTAAGAGTCGTTTTCCCCCCTTTACTTCCGGGAATTGCTTAACTCACATTGTTATGTTTCGAAAACACGGAACCAAGGTCGGGCAGCGTCACGCCAATTCGGTCTATAGTCAGAATAGGTTGAAAGCTAAGTTTATTTATATAGGACATTAGCTGCTATAATTATGGCAAGGAAAATTCAGAGCATGTAGAAGTACATATTTTTGTTTCTTTTTAAATTTCTCCCATCCAGTTATGCTGACGCATCTCATCACTTCAGCCAGGTTCCTCTTCTCTCTCTCTTTTCTCCACAGTGCAGGCTACGAGGAGAGGAGGAGGAGAGGCACGTCCCTCTCAACAGCACTGCAAACCTGCAGGAGGCGCCCATCAGCGACGAGCCGGGAGAAGCCCGGCCAATTTAAGGTGGCCAGAACCTGGTGCTCTCCCACTCACGACTGTGCTGGGGTAAGCACCTTTACTCCAGCTCATAGGGCTCAGTCTGTGCTGGGGTAAGCACCTTTACTCCAGCTCA
>JAOYSI010051971.1:0-18138 GCA_025775065.1 Hiodon alosoides
TCCCATCATTTGATATATATATATATATATATATATATATATATATATACACACATACATACATACATACATACATATATATACATATATCACACACACCTCTCGAACAAATTATGAATAATAAATTCTATAGTTCTAGTTCATTGTTGTACACATAGGGCAACGGGAAGCTTTATCCCAACATAAACATTCATTGCTTACTAAGACTGCTATATTGTCGCTGTATAAGAAAACCCTTTTTCATAAATAAGAAATAAATATAAGAGTGTAAATCACATGGTGTTTTGAATACATTTTATCAGTCCTGGAGTTGATGAAACATGGAGGTTGAAGAGAGCTTTCAAGCTGTACAAAAACGAGCAAAATGGAATTTAAGGTTTTTTCAGGACACAAATTATATTTTTAACGGTCTTACTGCAGTGAATAATTCATAAGAACATCTCAAAGTCTGTGCTTAGTGAGGTGGAGTCATAAAACTGTTTTCAGTTGAAAAAACCTGTGGTATTTTGAAATGAATCCAGGAATACATATGGCGGTCAGCTATATTCTTTTGCCTGTAGACAGATTTGTATATGTCCAGTCTATTATCAGAATAAGGTGCATAGGTGGTAAAACAGTATGCCACGTGGAGCACTTCCCTCTACCATTCAAACACTGTGAAGCACCGCCCATCATCACTCCAACACTCAAACTGCATTGGCCAGCACCACCCAACACTGTTATGCACCGCCCATCACCACTGCAACACTGTGAAGCACCGCCCATCATCACTCCAACACTCAAACTGCATGGGCCAGCACCACCCAACTCTGTGAAACACCGTCCATCATCACTGCAACAGTGTGAAGCACCACTCATCATCACTCCAACACTCAAACTGCAAGGGCCAGCACCACCCAACACTGTGAAGCACAGCCCATCATCACTCCAACACTGTGAAGCAGTGCCCTTCACCGTTCCAACACTGTGAAGCACCTCACATGGTCACTCCACCACTGTGAAGAAGAACCCTTCACCACCCCAACACTGTGAAGCTCCATTCATCAACATTCCAACACTACATGGGCCAACACTGTCCAACACTGCAACTACATGAGCCAACACCACCTAACACTGCGACTGTGCAGGAAAACTCAGGAAACGCCTGAGTTAAACGCCAAAGCACATGTCAATAGGAAATACCAAAGGCTAACGGAAAAACATTTTGATTCTTTATTCAAAGTTATTTGTCAGACGGTAAGTGAAGTTCCTCCAACCAGGAAGTGTGGTTGGGCATTCTCACCTGGTAGTAGTTCTTGATGTGTCTGATTATAACGTTGAGGTTCTGTATGCGAAGGTTGACGTCATTGTTGACGTGTTTGTGCACTCGCTGGTTTGCAGGACTGGGGTCACTGGAGAACAGCAGATCAAAAGAAAAATAATTAACTTAACAGAAACCACACTGTAAAATTTCCAACCATGTGAACCTGGCAGGCATGTGTGAGGTGCTATTCACTAAGAAAATTATTTTCTTTAAAAAAGTAAGAATATTTATAATGAAAGAATTTAGTCAATTAACAACAACTTAACATTCAATTCATAATAGGGACAGACATTTTATTTTTTATTCCTCACACAGACATGAAGTTAACAGGATGGTAATAGTACAGAGTGTTACAGAAGACTTTTAGGGTAGATTAAATATCAACCTGTGTATCTCACAGGTCCCCCCACACTGACGTCTACAGGTATGAAGAGGCAATGACAGCAGCATGGATTTTCAGGGTCTCGGACAGAAGCTTCTTGTTCCCTTGATTTACATTTGTTTTGTGGTGACCAAATGCAAATCCTGCCAGTTTGCCAAAGCGATTTCTTTGGCTGTGAAAGGGCCTTAGCTAGCGCAGGACACTTTTCTTTCCCCGTTCAGTTTTATTCGGGGAGCGTCGTCTTTTCCTTTTTCTTCGTTCCTTCTATATGGCCCCCCCCCCCCTTTCTCTCCCTCTCTCTGATGGCAGACTGCACCCACTGTGGACCTCCATCCACAGGGGATTTAGCTGGTAATGAATTAAGACACGGTTGGAACTCGGGCCCTGAAAAATTCCACGGCTCCACTCATCTGTGCGGCCTGTGTACAGACAGAGCTCCGCCTCTGAGCAAACTGAAAACGGAGATCTCACGCACCTGTTGGTGCTAAAAAGGGCAGTCCCACATCCGGCTTGCGCTCTGTGCCATGAGCGACAATGTCCTCGAGCTTTTCAGTCATATGCAAAACTCGAAATAAAAATGCCGGAATTATGTACTACTCCACCTCCCTCCCCAGGAAAAAAGTGTCAGAGCTGCTGTCGGTCGAACTCAAATTTCAGAAATGTGGTGCCGATCAATAAACCCTTTTGAAAAATGGATTTGAAAGTTACCTAAAAAAAATAAGTCCCAAAAAACACATATATAAATATATTAAGTCATGCAGTCTGATGGCAGGGAGGACTCACGCATGAGGGAGCAACATAAAATTATCCCACACAAATTGTACTGACGGGGGTGTTTACTTTCTGCCTAAATATATTCCCTTTGTTTCTGCGGAGCAGTCACTCATTAAAACCGAGGAGGAGACAAGGGTTTGTGTGAGAGCGGTAAGGAGAAAGTGGGTTATGGGACAGAGTTGAGGCGGGGGTGGGGAGGTGTACTGATAGGACAACGGGAAGGAACAAAGAGGCAGACGAAAGCGAGCGAGAGAGAGTCCATGTCCAAGACAGTGGGGCAGACGGAGGGTGTGGTTATCAAAACTCCACTCAACGTCCCCTATCAGTTGTCATTCAATAATATATAATTGTATATCCTGTAGTCTCTACACATGGCTATACAGATTCGTCCTTGTGTAACGATTCAGAGAAGACCAGTACAAAGTCCATTATAATATAGGCCTACACTGCCGACCACAAGGTCAATGCACCATTCCCCCCAACCAGAACAGAGCAACCACTGCAGTCAAAGTGTGTTCCCTGTACTGCTACACCAATCCAGGACTGAGGCTCCCTCACCCATTTGCATACAGAGTATCATGGTGGGCAATAGAAAAGAGGAACTTTCAGACTCTCAATCAGTACTCATTGGAGAGAATAATTTGCCTACTGCGGCACAGACAACACAGCTCAAAGTGCTGTCTACAACTGATCTGAAGAACATTAGGGGGTTAGCCATTAGTCCTGTCAGTACAGCCCTGGAATTTATCCCTTTCAATAGACAGGCTAACAATAGAGAGAAAGCTAACAGGACTGGGCTAACTGTGGCAGAGAGCAGTAGCCAAATCTACCATACCTTAAATCTTACTTTAATAGCCATTATGCAGAAAGTGAATCAGAGACGAAAATGACAGCTGAGGTCACCCACATGCCTGCGAGTCACAGACGGATTAAAGCCATAGTGCAGAGAGGTCCCTTCTTAAACCCACAATAGCAGTCATCACATTCCAACCCATCAATCTGTGCCTGACTTTCCCTCTATTGACTTCAGGTGGTCCGTAATAATTATTGTTTTCTTATTTATTTAATTCATATATTATGATAAGAAGTCAAAGCAGCTCAACGGACGACATAGGTCTATCCAAATCAAAAAATATATACTCATTAGTGATTTAACACATATAGTGCTCCCATTTCCCCCATAGTGAGTGATAGCATTCCTCAGGTCTGAGCTGATAATCAAACAGAACCCCAAACCCATATTATAATGTTTATATTGGAGCACCATTAACATGAGGCCGGTATGAAACAGCCTTGGATAAAAATATAGGTTATGAACAGTTCAGAATGAAATTTATATTTAGATTAATCCATTACAGCTTGTTTTATATATATCAAGCTGCAAATGAATGAATATTAACAAAGGATAAATTAGGCAGCTGGTTATGAATACCTCACACGTAAGAAATCAAAGTCACACCCTTCAACATCATGATAATAACGAGTGAACAATGTAGCCGTCAGCCTCAAACCGATATACACACTTGAGAAAAGAGCAAGAGCCACATACCATTAGGCCCTAAACCCAGCGACACTGCTACTGCTTAAACTGAACTGTTAAACCTCTCTCCCCAGCAACACTGCAGCGCGAGTCAGTAGTGAGCGATTACTTACATGTGTGTCATGATCTTATGCAAAAAGACCCCATCCACCAGGTCGATGAACATGGAGAGCTTGTCTTCGGAGCCAGCGCCAAGAGGCCCAAAAGTCTTCACCTGGAAAGATGAACAAAGGTTGCTGAGAGGTCTCCAGAGTGGCACACCCAGTAAATATATATACTGCTTGTGTGTGTGTAATAATATATATATATATATATATATATATACATACACATACATATATACACACATATATATATACATATATACACATATATAAGTATATGTTACAGAAATTGGAAATACATTTGGGTAATTAGTCCAAAATTAACTGAAAGCATCAGAAAACTTTGTGGATGGTCAGAAGAAAGAACATAATTAATGGACATCCAAAGGATGTTAGAAATCCCTTTTCTGTATAGAATGCATAGATACTAACCTATGACCTGACCTGTGACCTTGACCTTAGAATGACCTTCAAGGTCATAAAAGTTTACTGAGATTTCTGAGATCTGAGATAGAAAAGAAAAGGTAGAGAGATAGAAAAAAAAACTTTGTGGTTTTTTAAATGTTTGACCTTTGAGCTGATCCCTTACAAATCTTTATAACTATCACTGATATCTTCTGCATTCCATCCTTTTCATGGTTTTTGTAGTTTGAGGTATTTCAAAAAAATTTTACATCACAATAACAGGGAAGTGTTATTTATTGTCAAAAATGCTGTAACGGGAGCGAAATCTAATTGATTAAGTAAGACTAACATTAGTAAAAACAACAGAAGTCCCCACATAGTGAATAATATTAAAACATTTAATACCAACAATAATAATAATCATAATAATACAACAATTATTAAGCTCTTTAAAGAACCACAGGTTAAAGAGCAAAGTTAATTCTGGGATCTAACCAAGATCTAACTGCTTCCCCATTTAAAAATAAATTAGTATTGACGGTTGGGCCCCAGTATTTGCGGCATCCCACTGCTGAACGGCATGCGCAGGTTTTCCAGGGACTCTGGAGTTCATCATTTTGAGAGACTTACTGTAGAAAATATGGATGGCCTGCCCCCTTGAATATACACTGGTCACCTTCCACAACAAACAGACTCTGAATACGGGACTTTTAATAACCAATAATGCAAAACCCTTGAACCAGAGAAACCGTCCATTAGTAGAAACTGCAATTGCCAATTGAAAAGAAAAAAATACTCACAAAAGACAGGTCAGCACCCTTCTTTATCAAAAAACATTGAGACCTAAACCATTCTAGTAGAACAGAGCCTGCTCCATGGCTGGTGCTCTGCAACCCATATATTTAACACGGTAGAACAGATATATGCAATAACGCATGTTAAAGTCTTATTTGAGGCACATAACATGAGCAGTTAATTGTTTATCCAGATTTATTAGATAAAACTTTAAAAATGCAACAAGGTTTAAAAAAAGTGTGTAAACCAAACGAATAGCAAAGAAAACAAGACAATTACATTCTATTGTTACATTCTATTGTCTCTGGCTTTACTATTTTAATGTAAAGAATCTCAAAACTAAACGATGAATCTAGGCGGGCTACAGTCACAATTAATTCAAACGCGAATAGACATTCTCTGGGACAATGAAAGCTGTGATGCAAGTATTTTTAATTTTAGTGCAATAAAAAGTATATTGGACTCCCTGCCCCAAGATCTTGCGAGGAGCAAATGCTTCCAGAATTCTTTCCATACTGAATGTCTTCAATACTATAATTAAAGCAATTACACTGAAAGCGAATTGCTTTGACATAACGTCCTTACGTTACATTTATCACTTGAATGTATATATAAAATACTTCTATCAATTAAAATTACTATTAAACTTCAGTAAACTACTAAACATATTAAATGTTACGGACTTGCTACATTTCTACCCGAAGAAACACTACTAAGATAGCAATAAAATAATTCGCTAAGTAAATAGAGGAGGTGCAAACTTTTAGGTATAACATAAAATGATTCTAATAAGACAACGAATAGAGCACTTTTGTTTACTAGCAGTTGACAATGTCACCAAACTAAGTCGCGTTGCTTCTGCTGTTGGTATTACAGGTGAATGGGAAACAAAGATACTTAACCAGCTGGGCAAAATTACACTTACCCACACCGCCAATGGAGAATCCAAGAAGTTTGCCATCAATTCCGACACCGTAACATCCATTTTAAAACAAATATATCCGTTAATATTTCGCGGGATAGATAAATCCAGAACATACGTCCAAGCAATCCATGTAGTAAGTCAGGACTTTAAGGAATCACGTCAGGACCGTGCTTTCTCGGTGGGAAAAAGAACAGCCATGTACAGCACTGCAGGTCCTCGACACGACCAAAATTCTGTTCAGAGGCGTTCAGAAGCAAAATTCAGAGGCGATGTATCTTCAACATCGTCATTTGAGTGTAGTCAATAAAAAAAATGACAGGACCTTAAAGTAAAAAAAAAAAACATTTTTATTTCCCCCATCTTTAATTAATTAATCTAAATCAAATAATAATTAATCATATGGTGCGGTGCTCCACAAGACCATGAGTACAAGGTACGGATTTCGAGAATAAAGGAAGTCAGCTATTTATGTAAGACAGCAAAGAAAAACAAAAAAAACTTTTAAATTGTGGGTAACTTGCAAATTATACCTCTCCACATAGAGTCAAACGTGGATTTTATGTATATTATTAACTACAAGGAGAAACAAACCAGAAAGTTACAAATGTTTCTCCCTTTTGTAGAAGACGGTATCAGCCCATCTCCACAGTAACTAACTACCTTGCACTACTTCTCCAACCAACCTGCTACTGCAAAACACTGCATCGATAACGTCTCCGCTAGCCAATCAAATCTCAAAATGGAACTTTACAGTCGGCAAAAAAATCCACAAAAACAACCAATGACTGTACGCTTCCAGAAAATGGGCTTGATCCTAAATGACGTAATCAAAACCGAATACTTGTCCGACCTGACCAAAGAACCCTGATAAGCACCAGAAAGCAAAAAGTTATTAATGTAGCTCAACAGCACCCTCGGCTGTTACGCACGATAATTGCGCTGGAAAAACTTACAAGTATTAATTGCGAATATAAACTTAAAATAAATTATGGTTTTGATTGCTTCTAACAATGCAAGGTTATCTAAACTGTTTAACAATTTAACAATTTAAAGGGATTTTATGATTTAATGGAAGTTATTTAGTTTATTATTTACAATTATGTAACTTATAGTTTCATGATATTCTCATCATACATCCTTTTTCGCATTAAACATTTAACTTGTAATTGTAAATAATATTTAAGCAAATAAACAAATGTTCATAGCATTTCAAATTAAAAAATATTTTGGTTCATACATTTTGTCTAATATTATTATGTTTAATTAAATCTTCAGCAAGAAATACTGCAGTGCATATTTTTGAACTTTTGAAAAAGTTTACATTTAATCGGGTCTATTATAACCAAAACTTTTTATTATATTTAATTATCTGTTTAAGTGCAGGACTAACACAAATTAAAGTCAACAGTTCTGTCAAGGTTCAGACCACAGCTAATTGCTCTTTACATAACTCCATTTCATAGCATTTTTATGAGAAAATAAATATGATACAAAAATTTGAAACACTATTAAATAATATGTAAAGTGATATTTAAATGAAATGAAACTTTAATTTATTATTGCTTCTACTCATAAAAAGAAAATGCTTTTAAAGTTTTGGTCCGAGCTAGAAACTAGGAGGGGTTAATTCATTATAGATTTTTTTTAAACACAGAGACATTTTAAAGAGAGAGTTTTCTCAATAAAAGTTTATTCTCTATAAAATTTCCTTTAAAATAATGTATGTATACATACATAACATGAAAGGTGGTTTAATACACCTTGATCCAATATCTGGACTGGAAACAAAAAAACAGCTTACTTTAACAGAAATTGAATACCTGGGGAAATAATGTAGCCATCTTGAGAGTATCAAATTTATTCCAGAGATTAAAATGTACTTCTATTATTATTATTTTTATTTAAGTATTAAATCTTTTCTGGTTACATCAGAAATAATTGAGTTTTGATTGACAGTAATGTATAATCAATAAAATGTTATTCCTTTCATGTAGAAAGAACTGGTGAATATTAAAATAGATAGGCATATAGATTGAACATTTACTGGAAGAGTGAATAGTGAAAAGTTATTGTTTTGGAGAATTAATGGACAATGGCATTTACGGAGTTTCATAGTAGAAAAATAGTTAAGCTGAATTGGAATGAAAAGACGGAAAACATATAGAGAGCGCTTATTGTTGAATTCATGTTGTGCAGTGTGGGGTAAAGAACAATTCACAACCGATGGTCAAATGTGACTTACGTTTAACACTATTAACACATTTGGACAGGTCAATTTATTCCTATGAAAATAACACAGCATTCAAAAACAAAACAAAAAACATCTAAATGTGAATATTACGATGAATCTTCTGATTCCACGCACGAGCCACTCATTTCATACTGTGGCTACACCCGGCCAGCGCTATAGAACTGTATAGTCTATAGTACTGACTGATACATTGTACATACAACTTTTTTTTTTTTTTATGAGGCAATTACCATGGGTAGGCGCGCTCTAAAGTAAACTTTGCATTATATTAGGAAAAATAAATTACCTTTCCGGATGCTTGACACTTATGTACATGACCATAACTTTATTACCTCACCCAGTTGAAGACCATAATCTTAATAGTTAAAAATCAAAGTCTTAATGGATCTAAAATGGCCTCAATTAGCAAGATGCATATATATATGCGCACATCCATACATACATGGCACAGCCATGTTTCCCACAATGCCCATACTAGTTACTAGAACAGAGGTGAATGTTTAGACTCCTGAGAATGAACTGCAAATATGCCAGGAATTGAACAAGTACGGTGGTAATATATATGGTCATCTAAATGTATACAATATGTATAAAATGTATACAGTATGTCCAAAGCTCTTAAATTCACAATTGCAGAATCTCAGCGAGGAAAGTATAGCAAAATATGTATTTTCTTAGTGAAATACAGAGTACCAGAAGTGCAAGGATCATGCAATCCAAATGTTGTTTCTCTAGAATATTATATTTCACTTTTTAAAAATGTCATAGTCCTATGACTATCGAAAAATATTTTCAACTATCGTGTGCTATAGACATCATCTTAGAGACCTCTCTGTATAGCTTTTGTCCAGCAAACACAAAGCTTTCGACCATGTGAAAATACACCACCACCTAGTACACCCAAGTACACCACCTAACTTACGGACCCAAACTATATTCACCATTGCAAAACTTGGATAAAGCAGGGAGAAACAATATACTGACGAATGCGATAATTGAGGTTAATAAAAGGCACCGGGTTATCGGAGAATGCAAGAAATGTGGATGTACAAATGACAATAGCCTTTTCTGTGCATCTCGGAGTATGCCTCAGTGTAAAAATTTGCTCTGTAAATTTTCCAAGATGACAGAACATTTGTGAAACCCAATGATTAAAATTTTATAGTGCTGCTTTATTACAATTGACAAAGTTAAATTCCAATTTAAAAAATATTCAGTCACAAAATAGTATTGCTACTGGATGTATTTGTTTTTCTTCTTTAAGCCATTTAACCTGAATCGCCTTGAGCAGGACAGAAAAAGATGACCAACTAAAACACAATGCAGGTACCAGCACAACAGTGCAATTATATTACATCAAATATCCTTTTTTAATGGTCCCCAATATAACCAACAACTAAGTGTACTCATAAAAGAAAAGATATGACGAATTGATCACATCTAGAATTTCACTCAATCTTTAATCAAGAAGGGATGAAATTTCCAAAATTGCAGTTTCAAAGGGCGAAGGGATGGGGGGGGGGGGGTTCTCTTTCATTTATTCCCCCTACAGAGGTTTTAAAAACCTGACCTAGAACAACAACAAAAATGTCCCGAACACTGAAAGGCAGGTCTTTTTCGTTTAAAAAAAGAGAGAAAACAGAAAGGGGAAACTGCTGGCATTTTGGGGGAGGAATTTCTGCTGAGCAACGACAATGATGACATCAACTTTGACAACAGCTTAGTACTTCAAGAGCTGTCGGAGTTCTGGTCCAAAAAACAACGAAAGAAAAAACAAAAAACAGATAAAGAAAATAGGAAGGAAAAGTTTAGTCGGCTCTGACTGGAGGCGTCAGTGGAGGGTGAGTGGTGGTTCTGGATTCACAGGCCTGTTTAGGCCGCTACATTGTTCATCCCTGAGAAGGGGGCTGAGAGTGTGGTCCGAACCCCAAAACTCTTTTGGGCGTCAGTCTAGTTTCCTCCCCCCAAAATTTCTGTGTTGAATACATGGTAACATCTTTTCTCTCTTGTTATTCTTCCTCAGATTGGCACTTGAACAACAGAACTGTGAGTTAAGATTAGCATTTAGGGGGGTCAGCTTGGCCTAAGACCTCACCACAGCACAGTAATATGTGGACTGCAATAATTGTTATTTCTAATTATGATTTTTTTAAATTCATTGCTGGAGTTGTTGGAAGTGACACTTTCCTGAATGTGAGGATTTTCAGGCCCTGGGCAGGGCGAGAGAAACAGATGTTTTTAAGATCCCATCTTAGACTTTTTGGATGGAGGTAGACTCTCCTCCTTGTTTTCAGTTTCGTCTTCTTCCTCCTCATCATCATCAGGGTAGTCCACAAGGCCCACCAGTCCACCCTGGGGAAAACAGGAAAACTATAAAGAGAGCGCCTTTTTGAGCCATCTCTTCAGCCAATCAACTCATCCAACACTCAACCAAAAACTAATAGATTGTACCTTTTCTTTAAGCCAAAGCTAGTCTCCTGTAGGTCAACTGAAGACTATTTTATAACTGAAAGACAATTCCAATGGTTGATAAAATCTCATTGGGACCAATCCATTTCAAAACCCGTAGCGTGCCGCTTTTACGACGACGTAGGGCAAAGCACCTTGGTGGTGATAGCTGCCGTTTGCGGTGAGCTCTTTGCACCAGAGCCAGGCGAGCCAGGAGACCCAGGAGAGCCCGGAGATCCCGGAGACCCAGGGTGGTGGCTGGCAGAGGACGGACTGTTGAGACTGGCTTTGGTGGAACTGGAGAATGACAGCTTGAAGCTGGGGCTCTGGCGCCCAGACAAGTTTGACTTTGCCAGCACCTCCTTCTCGTCAGAGTCTTTCACTGAACCACGGGAGAAAAACAATACAGTAAGATGTCACCATGTATGTCGGCACCAGACCAGGAAAGGAGAAATTTGAAGACACGGAGAAGTTGGCTATAATGATGGTGGTTAGTGCCATCATGAAAAGCAATGCAAAGCTGTCACTCTTTATGGATAAAATACAAGATGCTTAGACGCTAGCCAGGTTGTCTGATTGCAATGTTGAAGAATAAACTTAGATCAAACAACAAACAAGAGGGGAAAAAATAAATTAAAAAAAACGGGTAATTAAAAAAAAAAAAAGTTAAACATGCTATTAGGATAGCAGAATTAAGTTTTACAGATTCAATTTTAGGCTCAGAGTGATCAGTTTGATGCATTGGACCAATTTCCAAAGTAAAATAAAGTTTATTTATTCTATGGCATACGCACATTTCCTCCTCTCCATGAACTTGCTAATGGGGTCCATGAGGTCCTCGTCACTCTTGGTCTTGTCTGAGGGTGGAACAATGGCCTCTCCATCCTCCAGGTCGTCCTCGTCTGTGTTGAACCACATCTCCTCCTCGTCGTCCAGTGTGCGCGCGTCCCTTCGATACCGGTGGTTCCGCAGGATCGACCGCATGCTGAGCGCGTGCACACACACGTGAAAAGCAAATGCACACTGAGGTACGGCAGTGTTTGTTTGAATCATCATTAATCTTACGATTAATGTGTGGCTGGCCAAACAATGTTTTTGCTACTGCTGAAAAGCAACCCAATCCCTGAGATTTCTTAGATTGAATTAAATTTCTATAAAAACCTGGAAACGTTTTTTTAAATAAATAAGCAGGCAATAAGCAGAAAAAATATTTCATTTAATCAGACTACAGTCTGGGTTCAACAAAATATGAAGGATATATGTAGGGGGAAAACTGATATGTTAAAAGACGTCTAATGAAAGCATTTTACTGCGGTAAAAAAAATATAACTGAACATTCAGCAATGATTGTTTAAACTGCACGAACGCTAGGAAAAGCTGACTTTTTCCTCTATAGAAACATCCCAAAACTAACTACAATATTTAAAAACACAAGGAAATGCCACACATTTCAACCATTTCAACAACCTGCAATCATGGGAGTGACCGGAAAATTGCTATAAAAAGCCTTTGCTTTCCAACATAATCAGAACAATGCTTTTTTTTAATGCCTCTTAGTGACATTAACACGCAGGTGCAGGGGCAGTTTTTCCATGACTAGATTTCCAACACTGACATAGAAGATGAAGATGACAACAGTAGCATTAGACTTTGATATTTGGCTCCTATTAAAATGTTGTAAATGTAAAGAAAAGGGAAGAGCTGCTGCTGACCACCCTTGGTCTCTCACCTGTCCAGTTTGGGGTTGTCCTGTCTCTCCCGCTGTTGTTCATAGCGCAGCTTCAGCCCTTTAAACGTCTGCACGTAGTCTACGTCTTCAAGTGCTTTCCAGTAGTTCTCTATCACATGCGCTGTCAGAGACTTCAAATCCTCCTGCAACAGAAAAGGCTAGCATGTAAATACAATGCACCTCAAATCAGATGCAAATCAAGTCTTTTTTTTGTGACTTCAGCATTAGCGAACGTTTACTCCATTTCCATCTACACGGTCTTCACTTACTAGGAGAACCAATCATCTCGGCAGCATTTTTTGTCATGTTTGTACGAATGTTGCAGACATATTTGCAGCCTGCGCTGCAGGGCCAGACCTTTCCTGCCTGTCCCTTCCTTCCTAATGCTCTCTCAGCATCTGGCCCAGAAGAGTACACACTGAGGCCAAAACACCAGCTCTGTCCATCTTATTCAGTTTCTCAACATCAACATCTACTTCTCGGTCATTGTCTTTTTCCCTTATGGCCGTTTCCAGCTCAGTAATAGAATGCTGGCACTTACCACTCTGACATACTCAAACATTTCTATAATGGCGGAGTTCATGAGGTTGTAACGGGATCCGTTATTGAGGAAGGCTTTCACCACTGGTTCAAACAACAAATTCCTCATGATGTAGCGGTTGTAAAACTCATCCTTCAACCCAATTATTTTCCTCATAAAACGAAGTGCACCTGCAATAACAAAATGAGAATCATTGTTTCTTTGTTTCTTTCTAATTCAGTGTCGAAAGAAGAGAAGAGAAAAGAACCCCCCCAAAAAAAGTCAGTAACACAATGAATTGAAAGAAAAAAAAGTTATGCAAAATATAACACTAGATCCCATTTAAAATGCTGAACAGTGAAGATGACTCACAGAGCGCGAGAAAGGCATGCTGAGAGGCCATGAGCACCAGCACTCTGCGTAAGATGTCCTTGTTGATGATGTAGTTCTTGATATGGTACGTGTGGTGCTCCACACAGAATGTCAACAGCTCTAGAATCAGAGCCAGCAGCTGGGACGTCTGAAAGTCATCTGGGCACCGAGTGGACAATACAGAAACTGTCAATATTGCAGGCAGCAATACTTCAAATATCATTGCATTGCTGGTACCTTAGCTAGGAAAAAGGCACGATGCTCGACAGACTTATCAAAAGGCCTAAAATTTATACTGTAAAGTGGTAAACGGCTTAAACAAATGTGTTTATTTTATAAACGTGTATAGTACATACTAATATGAATATACACAATGATAAAATGGCAGAGCTGCAGATAGTGCTCATCTTGTTTCAAAGCCCTAGTTATTCAGCCCGTTTTACATTACCAGCCCTAATGACAAAACACACTTTTTACTGTTGTAAACAGTAAAACCACCTGTATCCCTGACCATTTGAAGCTGTAGAGCTATCAATTCAGCAGTTTATTGAATTAGTACCTAACCTATAAAATGGGTCTACTATAAAGTTGAAGCAAAAATAACTTTATAGTAGACCTTGACTGCCTCTGGGGTCAGAGAATAATTTTCCTGTTTTGTCCCACTTAAGTGTAAATTTTAAAAGGTAAAAATTTGCCATCATAAATTCAATATGATTGATCCAATTACCCATGATGCACTCACATTTCTAAGCTGCTAAGTAATAAAAGCGTAGAATTGTGGAAACCAAATACTGAATAGCAAGGTTGGCAAAATATAGTACAATTTATTAACTTGGAATACCGCAAACAGTGAGAAACAAAAACAAACTAAACAAAAAATATATACTTATATATATATTTTTTTTAAACCTTAAATTCATAAGATCTGCATGTCATCCAAAAACAAATCTTGGAAGACAAGCAGGAGAAGCGTTATCTGGTTCTTCAGAATTGATATCTGATGGTAATGAACTAGGGAAATACTGGCCAGAATGAGGGAGTTCTCACCTTTACTGGGCTTCTCTTCCGTGGTGTTGGCCAACAAGGGGGCTGAAAGCACATGCATGCAGTGTTTGTAGAAGAAGCTCAGAAACTCGGTCTTCTCTGTTTTCTGCAACAGGGAGGACACGTGGGTTCAGCAAGGCACAATAGTACTTACGAGAAACCTTAACCAAATGCCAGAGATGTCAAGACGAGAATTAAACAGGCTAAAACAGTATTTCACTTTGTGATCTACCTACTTAATGTCTAGGCGAATAGCTAATTGTGGAATTATCAACAGGATGTTGAATACAGTACTACTGGGTTTCTCCACCATCACAGTAGTGGCTAGAGGGAGTCCTTTTTGTTATACACTTTGCAGTTCAAAGAAAGGCCACTAATAAACTAGAAGCTTTTAGCAAAAACGTTAGCCAGCTTTTCAGATGCTCATAAGCATCAAAGTCATCACAAACGTTTACGTTTTTAGTAATAAAACTGTCCAACTTGTATTTTTTACTACAACCCTCATCAAAACAGGTAAATGTTGAAAAAGAAATGTCCATTAAAAAAGTGGAATGTTGCCCCCCCCAGAGGAGTGCTTGGACAGGATACGGGGAAATCGGGGAGCATTTTCAATGGGAATTGCTAGGATCTCTCTCTGATTTTGACAGGAAAAAGCATTAATTGGGATGACGGCAAAGGACAATGGGCGGGGAAAGCATAGTAGAGAGCCTCACGTTGGCGGTGGCTAGCATGTTCTCCGGGTCCACTAGAGTGCGCAGCAGGCCCATCAGCTGCACAGCACCGCCCAGTTCGGGGTCCGTGTCGCAGATCATGTGCTCGATTATCAGGTTGATCAAGAGGATGTCCTGTAACAAAGTGTGACAGCCATCTCCACATTACAGCACCCCTGCACTAAGTCGAGAGGGGTGCTTCCTATGTGGACTAAGATATCAGGACCAGTTTCGGGAAATATTTCCATGTTTACACCAAAATCCAACGACGCTGTTAAATTTCCCCCCGGTAGATACCAAAGATCAAAACAGCCACCATCGTTTCATTAGATTTTACAGACATGATTATTTTGTAGCATTTTCTTTATCACTGGTTTATTTTCCATATGCTGGGTGTAATATATTATTGTCTCTATATTTGGTAATTAAGCTGCTTATCTGATTCTGTCTATTGAAAGAGATTTTAGTAAAAGTAAAACAGCCTTCCCTTCCCTGCTTTATGAAAATAACTGTGGGCGAGCAGCTTTCATATTCAACAATAATCCTAAACGCGAGTGGAGATCCAGTAAAAAGGGACTCATATGCAATAAAGTTCACATTTGTCAAGATGACAAAGTTGGATGACTCACGTCGTCATTCTGCTGAGACTCCTGCATCACAAACTCCCGTACCATGGAAGGGTTATACTCCACCAGGTAAGAGAAAATGTCGGTTGCCGCGCTGCGCACCTGGGCATCATCCATCCCCTGCCAAAGTCCAAAAGAATGAAACTCAAGTGATGCTACGAGTTTTATCACAGAGGACATCACCCAAGAGAATCTAAGAACGTGTCATGTATGTGACAGGGCGACGAGAACATTAGACCCTTCAATGTTGTTGTTCAGACTTACCAATATGACCTCTAGAGCTGGCAGGATGCCCATATTTGACAATGTTTTGAAGAAGGCATCTCTGTTCTGAGGTTGTAATGTTTGAGAAAACGCACAAAATTCCTTAAGGAAATTTACCTGAATGGTAAGAAAATTCATAATATAAAAAAAAATGCATTACATGCAAGGCGTACATTATCAAAAAGAGACAGTACATTATAAACAAGTATTTGAGTTATTGCAGGTTCGTTTTCCTGACTTCAACATTTAATTTGAATGGGCCAATCCATAAAACAGCAGAGGAACCACGTTTACCAGCTCGTGTCTTTTGTTGTCGTCTGTTGCCTCGTCAGTTAGTTGTGCGAAGAGTTCGGTCAGGAACCTCTCATCATCCTGATCAGGGAGGATACGGAAAACAGAGAAGTTGCAGCTCTGTTGATACTGTGCCAATTCTTGACACCATCACCATTTAGAAAATGCCAACTCAACAATACATTTCAAATGCATACATGGCCATGGGTCCGCAGATTGCAATTGCCTTACTGCCGAACAGGGATGGTACAAATAACGAATAGATTTCCATAAAACAGGACACAGTTACAAACCATCATCCGTCAAAGTTCTTTGGTGTGAAAGGGGAACTCATTGTGGTCAGGTGAAGCATTTCTTGAAGCTGTACATTCTAATGACCTCTTTAAGGTCTTAAATGTAACATTTCAACAACAGCTGGTGACAATTCTGAAAGCAACTTAAGTTAATTTGTAAATTCAGACTCAATCTCAATCTGTAATACTTTGCACTTCAAAAGAAAAAACCTTAAATTAACTTTCCATTCACAAAGCGTATGATCAGAATGCCTTGTTCTTCCTCCAATTTAAATTGTTCCAATAGTTTATGAACACAACACCGTCCTAAATAGTTTTTAACCAAAGCTTTGTCTATCACCATTAGAAAGTTATTCTAAGCACTAGGAACGTTGTGGTTTTTTTTTTATTACAGCACACTACCTCAAAATATTTGAATGGAAGACATTAATTAATTCGAAACATAATCGTAACTTAATCCTGGCCACATTCCATGTAATCAGTACCAAGAATGAAACCTAAATGAAGAAAAAGCAAGCTCTGAAACAAATGATGCACATCACTTCCAAGACACAACAAACCAAATCTCTCTCTTCAGGAGCATAAACAGTTCAGTAACGCACGGAAACACAAAAGACAAACAGGAGGTATATAAAGAGTGAGGTGCACATACCTGCAACATTCCAACAATTTCCACTTTATTAAAAAAAATAAAGGAGTGGAGAGTAGAGAGCATGTTTTCCTCAAAGACAGAGGGGGTGGGCAGGACCATGTCCTGAATGTACTGGACTCGGTACGTCTGATGGATTTTCTGTTTGAGTTCAGGGTCTGATATGGGGATGACTTCCTTGAATTTGGCGGTCTTAGTCAGAAACTCCCTGTGTCTCCTAGGCTGGGGCAGGGAAGGGTCAAACTCTAGGCACCCAATCACGTCCATTATACATTCCTCAGAGAACATGACCTCGAAAAGTGCAGTTCTGTTCAAGAGAAAGATTCCCTTTATGATTTCGTACAGGTGGTGCAGCCCCTCCTGGTTCTCCAGATCCTCGCAGACGTGGAAGAGCTCCAGGAGCTTCTTGATGTAGCCTTCGTTCTCCACAGCCAGGGCCAGCTTCTCGCGCCGCAGCGGTGAGGGCAGAGAGGATGCCACCAACTCCGCCACCTCTTCCAAGCGGTTCAGCTCACAGGGTGGCAACTCAAGACCTGGTGATGACATGTCATCAAAACGCTCCTCTTCAGACTCATCCACCAGGTCCTGGGTGATGTCCACTGATGGGTCTTTGCCCTGGACCTGGAAAAACAAAAAACACACACACACACACACACACACACAACGTGACTGAGTACACTGCAGATTAACATCATTCTAGATAACCAGACCTA
>JAOYSI010051982.1:0-25626 GCA_025775065.1 Hiodon alosoides
GAAAGAAAGAAAGAAAGAAAGAAAGAAAGAAAGAAAGAAAGAAAGAAAGAAAGAAAGAAAGAAAGAAAGAAAGAAAGGGCAGTTACCCGTCTTCAGGGGCCCAGGATGCTCTGCGATGTTAGAACTGTTTAGGAGCTTCACTGCTTTCCTGTAGTTTCCTCTCAGGTACTCAAAGTTACTCTTCAGGAAGAGAGAGGGAGCAGACTGGAAGGCAAGTTACAAACTGTTATAACCGTGGCCGTCGCAGACACTGCCCCTAGTGGCAACCATGTGTAAAACCTTCAAGCTGGCCTACGCAGCTACGCTGCAGCAATCACATGATTGAAAGTGTTTATTAAAGAAGTGCGCATGACACTGAACTCACATTGCCAGCAGTGTTCATCACCGATTTGATCTCCCTTTTACACGCCTTGAGGGACTTCATCTGAACGTAGGCCCGTACTTTATACTGCGGAAACACCACCAACGGTCACACATCATCCCTCTAACAGACGCCGACTCGGGGGGGGGGTTGCATACGAACACAGGTCTACCCGGGACGCGCATGACGTGGCTAGATCAATCTCCCGTCACAGGGAAAGGCATCCCCAAAGGAGACCGGAATGACCCGTCCGCTGCAGCTGGGCCTCGCGCTCTCGTCACAGCGCCACGCGTGAACCCGTGATTAACCCACTTTGAAAGGTTAGCTACATGCCACGTCTTTAAAACGAACTGGGAAAGCTACATCACAGGAGGGAGAAATACACCAATTCCAAGCAAAGCGCTTTTACGCAACCAACCTGGTGAATTTTGGACTTGGCCGCCTCCATCATAGCGATGTACTCAGTTTTTGGATTGGTACCATCTTTGCTGGCAGCCTGTTCAGAGGGAAAGGAATTACCAAAGCAAAAGGGCATTCTTAAGAACATTAACGCTTAGGCCCAGAAAGCTCGGGCTTTCCTCACATGTTGTAATTAATACAGCTCAAAAGGTGTCAACATCGCATAGCCCCTATTAAACCCTCGCAATGACCATCAACTGTGCGGGCACACAAATCACGTCCCGTATAGCCTAGCCTAGCCTAGCCTAGCCTAGCGCAGAACAGAACAGACCTAGAGCGAGAGTGATTGCCCTTAAGAGAACCCAGTCTTTCAGCACTATCGGAGACCTGTCTGGCTGTCAGCTCCCTGTTCCTATCCTGAATCACGTGGCGATCGGAAGCATCCACAACGAGATCCCAACGACTGCAGGACTGGCACTTCGCATGAAACAGCCACCGGAAGAAACACCTGACATTAACACGCGCTGCAGCACAAAAACATTTGTCTGGAAAAAAGGAACATTTTCTCACAGAGTGTAGAGTGTAGAGAAGCAGATAACATAACAAAACCAAAGGAAATGGATTTAAGATCAGAAATGAATTACTCAATATACTATTAACGACTGACATCTGGGCCACTGTACACAACTGAAAACTAACAAAAGGAAAAAGGAAGTGGTTAACGAGCAAAATCCTTCTCGTGCAAGAGGATTATTGACCCAATAGTAACCGATTTGGTCAGCGTTTGGAAGCCCCAGATTTATTTAATCCAATACCTCGGCTTTGCCGTTCTTGTTTCCTTGAACAGCAAGTTTCTCCAGCACAGACAGAAGATGGAGGGCCTTCTCTGGCTGGAACGTGAGCAGGTACAGGTCCACCAACAGGAAGCAAACGGCCTGAGCAAACTTCTCTTCTAGGACAATGAACACCATCAAGCCATGCCAAACTGTTGCATTTTCTTAGCTGCATTGCAACATTGCACAAGAATCAACCTTGTTGTCTTAACAGACTGATTCAAGCTTTCTGGCATGTATAAAACAACATACGACACTCGTTTTGTTCACACAATTTGTTCTTTGCAACTCCAGCGTTTCATACTAGATATTTGCCACACGTACCAAAAGGTTCTAAAAACTGATAGAGCTTCTCGCCTATCAACGTAGCCTCAGAGTACTGCCGCATGTGATAGTGGATGATGGCTTGATTGTAGTAAAGAAGGCTGTTTTCCACGTCATCCAAACCATCCATTTCTTCAACAGCCGCATGAACCTTGAGTAAAGACAAACGTCCCAGGTACGAGTAAGCACAGTAATAACAAACTCAAACTAATAACACACTGATAGCTATCCAACAAGGGCATCGTCGCATACTGCTGCTGCTCGCTACCTGATTTTTCATAGCCGCGAGCGCCTGCTTGAGCGTGTCTGTGGTCGTTTGTCCACTTTTGTAAAATTCTGCTATAGCTTTGTTCATGGCAATTTTATAGTCATCCTTGTTCAGTTCCTGAAGGTTCCCGAGATGCCTCAGTGCCTCGTCATAGTTTCTAGACTGGAGGAAAATATAAAACATTTAATACATCAGCATCCACGATATGGTTCCATACCATCAAGATTGCATAAAAAGGTCATTTTTAATTCAGTTACAAGACTCAACGTAAATTGCAGCTTAGTACAGCCCTTAACATTGACATTTACAATTCAAAAATTACCGAAAAGGCTTGGAAAGCATTGGCTGCCAGTTCTTTTTCCTGGTCTGTAATCCCAGAAGACGAACTGATGTCATGCTTCACCTCTGCTCCTTGATCTAACAACAGAAGTGCATTTAATTATTACCGATTTACAATTAGTTCGTTCATGTTTAAAGCACAACGTACACATTAAGCTGAGCTAGCAAGCAAAAAAATATGACCAATGGGCTGACCTACAGTCAGTACCGGTTATCAACACAGCAACACTTATTACTGAACACCTATCATTTAGCTAGGAAAATCAATCCACTGTCATCGTTTGCAACCAGGGTAACAACCTACATTTTCCCCTTGATGCGCAACCGTTTTATGAACTTGCATAAACCATCATGTGCGTGTACGTGTGCATACGTACAACTATTTAACCACAGCTATCTAGACGCCGCTGTGCTACGCTGTAAGTTATTTGTGCAAATAGTTGCACCAAGCTAACATTAAATCAATAGCCACCTAAATAACCTGCGCAATCCTAGCCACATATGTCTAGAAGCATACATAAAACTGGTCTACTTCGCTTGCTGTCTATCTGACAACGCCCCTTGTCTTGGTATTGGAAGTCAATATTTGCACGTACCTCCTGCGTTTTCCGACATTTTTGCAAAATATAGCGATCCAGGTGGCAAGAACAACTAGCGTGTAAGCTAGATGCTGGTAATTAAATAAACAGCTATTCTATGGAACAAGCTAGGTAACGTAACAGACTCTGTCCTTCGTTTTAACCGCCAAATATATAAAACGGGCAATTATACTATCAGAAACAAGTTTCGCGTATATAGGTTGAATAAACCTTTAAACAATAAACTAAAAAGAAAGTTTTCAAGAGGAAAAACACTGAGATTTCAGTATGCGTAGCTAAAGATAGACTGACTCAATCTCTTTCACAACTCAACTTTATTGAGCTAGTATTCCGCCATGAATATATTTTTATTTCCCAGCAGCAACCAGGCAGACGTAAAGAACGTACCCAAGAAAAGATTGCTTTATTTTATTGTAGCAGTGCCCTCTGTCGGCTTGGAAGAAAAATGCACACAGTTCCTGCTCTACAGTACACAAACCAAGTCGCTGCAGTCAAGGTCGGACAACAGGAAATATACATTCGAATTTTGTTCACATAACCAGTTGGGTAAATTGTTTTAGCAGATATCTAATAATTTAACAAACCATTTAAAGATTACAATTAAACAGCTAAATGAAAATGTAAAATTAAATAAAATAAAGAATACATTTAATGTAAAGAATACATTTTATACATCTCTGAATACATGAATACGTCTTTCACCTTTATCACCTTTATATGAATATCACCTTTCAAGACGGTAATTGATTTGTTATGTAGCAGCTGCAGTTAAAAGGCAGAAGTGAAACCAAGCGCACTAAAACCCTATTTATGACTTATAAGTTTTCACTCGAACATTAGAAATATAAATCAATAATGAAGTACCGTAATTTTCTAATGCATACAAAATACTTTCGAGTGGCAAACGTATTTGACCTTGCTTCCAAACCACGTAGTTCTTATTCCATACACTTGGTGTCAGTATATCACCAAAGCGTTAAAACTTTAAACTTTAAAACAACATTGACAATTTGTTAAGAGAGAGAGATGATCATTTAGAATCGTTTGTATTTTACATGGGTCAGCAAACTCGAGGGGAAATCTGGGGATTCTTTTATGCATGTGCAACATACTTCTGCGATGGTTAATTTATGCTTAAAATGGCGAGACAGCTTATTCTTAAATCTATTTGAGTTGTAATTGAGCGAGCACCCATTTATCTAATGCGTCTAGTTCCAATATTGATGATTAGGCCAACACATGGACTGATTGTGGACACATCACTGAAGTGTGATTTGAGTTGCATTAAAAAGGTTCAAGAACATTTCTAAAGAATAATATTAAGATTAAAAATGAAACTAGACAGCTAGCTCTTTAAAAAAAAAAAAAAGTTTAATCCCATTGCATAAATATTGTGATAAAGGCCAGCAAGCTGGTAAAGATCACCCAGAGACATTGACAAGAACTAGAAATAGAAACCAGTAACACACCTGAACTGCTGTTAGGAATGTCTTTATCTCTGTGATGATTATTACTAGGGTAAGCAGAAAAATAGGAAAATACAGCACAGTGGTTTTAAAGTACATACATGGACCTAACACCATCAAAAGTTTCATTTTTAAGTCACCAGTATTCATTATTTACATCATTTTGGGGAATGTTACAAACTGCGTAACCTGCATGACACGGAAAGTGGTTCTTGCATACTTCTCTCCGGAGTACAGCCCTGAGTGGGGAAAAAAAACAAATAAGGGTCAGGCCTCATGCGACTCCGGCACAGACCGACGGACGAGCGCTGGCAGTTCACCAGATGTCTCCCAGAACTCAGAGAAGTGACGGGGCGATTCCAGGTTGCTGTAAGTGGGGTTAGGCGAGCCCCTTCAGGAGGTATTGAATCTCTTCTGGCCCGTTTCTCGCAAACCTTCACAGGCTGATGCACAGACTGACAGTACTGGAGTCTGAAGTTCCCAGCAGAGCCAATTAAAATTCCACCGAGAGAAAGTTGTGAAAAACACAACATGTGGAGGCAGAAATTGGTAATGTTGGGGAAAGAAGTGGGTGGCCACTTCAGACACACAACTTCCACGTGACAAGGAAAAAAATAACGTTCCCTCACAGCAGATGCATTAGGTCATAAACTGTGAGATGTACTTTGGAAAATCCATTGCTCTACCGGTACTGAATATTTAAAAAATCCTACTTTTCGGTTAATCAGAAAACATAATCTTAGATTATTTAAGTCTTAAATTTCAAGTGCTGCGAACAGTAAAAGCAGAGCGAATGACACAGTAAATAGTTTCAAACCCAACTTTGCAGCCACCCAAGTAGATCAGTCAGTAAATCTGCTGGCCTGAGCGTAGGCTGAGCCCTATGAGATAGATTTTGCTGGCTCAAATCCAGCCCATGTCATTTGCGGATTGTGACTGGGAGAAAAGCCTAACCATAGCCATAGTCCAGTGGATGGGTGAAACCAGTGTCTCCGGTTGGCTTACTGAGTTTCTGCAGGCTTGCAGTCACAATACAAAGAACACAACTTTCAGATCTAAAGATAAACAAAACATTGCCGTCTGCATTTGCCACAATCAGTTCCTCTACTTGGCCACCCCTTCAAATTAGTGGATTTAGTGTGGAAGAGCTTGAGTCCTGACCTGAACCCCATCAAACACCTTTGGGATAAATTACCGTTTCACGGCTTGTACGCAATGTGTAGGTCAGTGCTTGTCGGTACAGTCAGATTAGAGAGAATTCATGGCAAAGCCCTGAAGTGTCATGGTGGCATGTTGAGGCATGCTCAGTCCGAGGGTGGCCAGAGACAGGGAGATGGGGGATGGATTTCCAAAAACGCAGCAAACACACTCAATATTTATTTATTATCAATAAATTGTTATACTGTGGCATAGTCCTTTTCACTGGTTAATGATGAAATTTGGCCTCCTTCTCCTCCTTTGGATTGCATATTTTAAAAGGATAAAGGATAAAGGAATTTGGCCTTTTTTCAGTCGTTTTGTAGGATTGAAACCCGGATTCTCCACACTCACTAGGGATTTTGAGTTCCTAGTGGATGGGAGGGAGGGGGTGGATAGGCACAGAGAACTTTTGGATTGTCTTGTGAATATCAACCCCCGCCCTCCACCTCCCTTTCTTCATATGACAGGATCTGTAGGCTGCGGGGGAAGTGGAGCTAAACATGCAATGAGCAAATTATGACGTTAAGCCAGTTGCGTATGCTGGGGGGGGGGGGGTTTGGCGGCTCCCCTAACGCTCCTGTTTTATCCTTGAGTTCGCCCAGTGATTAAAGAAAACAGATATAAGACATGGCTCTTAGAGAATTTACTAGAATTAAGCAAGGAAAACCTTCAAAGGCGGTTCTGCCTTCTTTGAATTCAGAATTCTCTCTTACAAGGCTCTTAGAGGGTCAGAACTATGCCAAATGGTGAGGGCAGCGGATGGTGGGGGGAAAAAAGCATTTTCTGAAAGAGTAACAAGGTTATAGCCGTCTTCGACCTAACCTCATCCAAGACCATGGGCCTAAAGCCACTTGTCATTGGTTAATAGAGACCGGGCTAAATTTTGTATCTTTACTTTTGTGCATCCGGATTTGCTATTTATCCCATGGTGCTCCACAAAAACAAAACCCTTTGGCTCGGTCACCACACCTTTTACCCTTGTTTTCAGTGACATACCGGTACTTCACCTCAACAAAGACCATGACGGCTGACGGCATTCAGAGCATACAGGCAGGAGTGCGTGTCTCATTAGAAATAAATTACATTTCACCAAACAGCAACACTTGAGTTCTATGAGAGGCCAGGAGGGATGGGGCCTGGGGGAATGAGGGGTAAAGGGCTGGGGGGCTTGGGTGGTGGCGATAAGGAACTCGCTCGCAGGTAAAACAGTACTCTCAGGGAGCTTTCATTACTAGGGACACGGGGCTGAGAGGTTTTGCCATTTGGTAGGATTAGTGCCTCAGCTCACCCTCTCTCATCCATATTTAAATCGTGGAGCGGTAATCCTTACGAGAGGTTGCAGCAGACAGGCTCCGTGCTGTCAGGCATTTTGAGCAGCCAATCTCACACTGTAATCTCCACGTCGCAAAGTCAAGCCGTGATCTTAGTCCTCTGTTGTGTCTATTTATTTACTAATAATACATAACCTACAGCTATCCTATCCGCGAGACGCAACCCCGTGAAGCACTTAACTAAACGTGATGATCGTCAGCATTAATCATAATTATTACAATGCGATCACCAGTTCCCTTAATGCATATTGAACAGTGAAGTACAATAAGTTTAGAATGGACTGCTACAAAAAACACATAAACATTGCAGTGGATTAATGAAATGAGTTACCAGAGAGATTACCAAGTAAGCACAAAGTAAAGAGCATCGTGTAAAGTATATTTCGCTTCAGAAAATCACTACCAGTGACTATATAAAGGAAATTATTTTCAGATAAAAATGTCCAAAATCATGGTTGGGGTTTATAACCCCATTGTAGCTCTAATACTAACCGGCTGGGCAATCAAGCAGCACGCTCTGTTTCCGAGGAATACCACTTCAGTGCACGACCAAACCTCTGACGGAGAACCTCCTGACATGTTCCGATCCTGATGTCAGTCAGAGTGACCTCAAGTTAGGCAGAGAAACATTTCATCTGTAACAAATGAACCTGGAGGGAATACGTCCATGCTTTAAATTCTGATTCGTAGATCTACCATAAAGTGTACATCCTGGCTCTTCTGCCCGTCTTATCACGTCCAGCAGTCGTAATCTTCTGCTGAGTAAGACCTTGGAGAATTGGCGATATTCCTGAAAGTCAAGAGAATGAAAATGCAGCTAATTAAGGAACCAAACCAATTCTGTGTTGCATGGCAACGCGAGGCATGCGATGCTGAAACTGACTTGGTGACCCCGCCCTTTAGGATGAGGAAAGAGTGCTCTGCTGTATTTTACTGGAACCAGAGAAAGTTACACCAATGGCCACATATCAATCAGTGAGGTCCGTCTAGACAGAATATTTTAGTACATGTGAACAAACACTATTAAGCAATACAAATTCTTGTGTGTTTTTCCACATAAGAAAGTTTTTTCAGGTTAGCTGGCAGGCGACAACCCTTTGACTTTTCACATTAGGATCACAGTGGATGATAACTGACGTAACGGTGTGTTCTATTACGTCGCATGACCTCAAAAACCCCAGCTGGGACAGCACTGAGAATTTAATTTGATTTTTAAAAATAAACAAATAAATAAAAACGATCATGCTACAGTCGATAGGGGCAAGGCAACAAAGTCCAAAAAAAGGTAATTTTGCCAGAACCAATTTCACCAACAAAAACAAGTCTTTTTCCAAACACACAAGTTAGTCCACAAACGTGCATCACTCACAAGTGGTTTTGCTAAAGCTACTCACCACGACTAACCTACACATCAGCATTTTAAACTGTACCTGATTACGACATGGCCATCCGCCGAGGGTGTTCAGCAGTGAGTAGCAGGCCACTGAACGCCAGGCAGGGGGTTAAGGGGTAGGACACCACTTCCCTGCTGTCCGTTATGGTATGTCATTGCACCTGTTGAAAAAGATTAGCATTTTCGTAATGACAATGCCTACTTGAATTGGTGATATATTTATTTTGATTCTGAATAGACTGACCCAGTATACTACTCAAAACCATTTTTCCACCTTCACCTTCCAGTATACTAAAAATTATGAAATATTATGTAAAAAAAAGTGTGCAATTTGGTATACAGCCTGAGCCAAGCAAATCTGAGTTTGTAGAGTCCGAACTCATATTGTAGATTTAACAAATGGTTCTGTAATGTTTTTTTGTTTTTTTAATTGAATTTTATTATTCTCTTATGCTAAACTAATTTTATTCCTGGGAGATGAGGTACCCACTATTTGCAAAGACAGGGAAAAACACAATTAACCAGCGAAAATGCCAGTTCAAAAAACTTCAAAAATGATTATGCCCAGTGTCAGAGAATGCCACGTTAATTTTATGCTGTGTGTGGAATTATTATTGCTTTCCCACGTGAATAAATTATGAAGACATTAAATATACCTTTATTAATCAGATGAGACAATGTGGAGAAGGAACGGATACATCATACTACTAATTCCAGTTTACAACTGTTGCTGTAAAGAAATCTATTGCTACTTTCACGGATTTGGATTTCTGATTCCTCAATAGCAACAAGAGATAAGGCAGCTAAACGCTCATTCACTGGGCGAAGTAACATCGTCTATTGTGACTTCAATATTTTGAGACATATTGTGACTGTAAAGTGTTTTAATTCAGCTACAGCTGAAATTTCTTTCTAGGAATTTGTACATTTTTTAATATCTGAAATTCTTCATGAAGCAAGTAAATCACAGTAGATCATAATAAATGCCAAACCAATATCTTCCCCATTTAATGTCTTTATTGAACATCTTGCCATAAAACTGAAACCAAATTATATTAAAAAACCCTACTTAATTTATGTTTCTGTTGCTGTTTGGGAGAATGGTTGGGCTGGTTCCGGTTGTTGTTGTTGTTTTCTTACAAGGAATAATAGTGCTTTGGGGCTTTTGTAACTAGGATGACGGGGTTTTGTGTATAATAACAGGAAGTGCATCACGCACGATTTACTGGCTGTTTTATAATCCGGAGGTCTGGCGAAAGTGCAATCTGTAGCCATGGTTCAAAAGAGCTGTGGGTGCAAGATTCAAAACCGGAGGCTGAATCTAATAAAATCGCCATTGAGGAGACCATGGGAAGTTCAGTGGGACGAGGGACGTCATTTCTATTATACACAATCATCCCTGAAAGTAAAAAGGCCTGCCTTAAGAGCAGAGAGGATGAGGTCATTATTAGTAGATTGAGGTTGGGATATGCCTGGTTTAATGCAACCGTCATTGTGGAGACAGTGGGCTGAGTGATGGTGAGGGGGACCTAAAATAGAGCAACATGTGTGCCCAAAGTCTTTGTCAGGGAGGAGGGTTTTTTTTTTTTTAAAGAGACTCTGCGCGGAGCAACGTTTGTCAAGTTTATTAGGAAGTGGAATTAGTTGTGAGAAAGAGTATAAATGCCTTCATACATTTCTGCCTGAGTTGAGTGTGAGTGGGGGACCTGACCCACTCCCCACTCCTGTCCAGTAGGTGGTGGCATACATCTCAAATCTTTCATCTCAAAGAAGAAGAAGAAGAAGAAGAAGACAACGACAAAGAAGAGCAATAAATGAGGAGAGATACATGGATTTGGCATCACAGGTCACTTTTTGCAGGTGGCCTTTCTGGGACAGGCCGGTAGGCATTGGGGATGGCTGACACCAGCCGGATGCCTATTCCCTTCATCGGGTGCATGGTCATGGACTTTGTGGTCAGCGGGGGCACAACATGGCAACCCGTTGGGGTTTCTTTTAGACCTAGGAGGCCTGAAAATCCTGGAAGTTGGTTTTGGAGGTGTTTCAGGTTGAGAAGGACCATCTTGGTTTCAAACATCATCGTCTTCTCTCCCATGCTCCTTTCTTTTTCATTGTGATGACGAAAGTGGTCATGAGAATCAAAGTCATTACTGTGGCCAGATTTCCTGCAAGCACCATTGATATTAACAAAATCCTTGGCTCTTTCTTCAGTTCGGTGACTTAAAAAAAAAAAAATCATTTTGGTTCACTGCCACTTTAAGCATGGTACATCTTGTTTATAGTCAAGTCGACCTCCTGCTCCTGCCCAGTGCTTGAACTGAATATAGACATATGATGACCTAATTTCCACATTGCTTAACTGCCTCTGCTGAGATTGCAAAGGAGCGAGAGATGGGGAGACAGTAAAAGAAGCAGGTGCAGTCATTTAAATGGAGCATTGAACCAAGATCCCAACTCACAGTGATCATTCAAGATTTAATTATAACCTTCTGAGAACATTCTTTTATCCCAGTTTAACAAAAAAATCAATAACAACAACGACAAAAAAACAAAAACAGATTCCTAAATGCAACCAAGGAGTTCATCACGAAATGGCTGAAGTGTCGATGACAGTGTTTTACCCTTTTTAGTGCGAAATCCAGACTACAGTGGCGCATTCCAAGAAATATGACATGGAACGCACTTTTTGAAAAATGCCTTTGACATTTTGTTTAGCGAGTTCCAGGATTATTTAACAACAGGCCATACTCAGAACTCATTGTTAATGGTTTTAAATTCCAACTTAAGAATTTGGTTCACCCCATTAAGTAGCTGTCTTTTTACTTATACTCATACAATACTGTTATACATTTATGTTTCTATATTTAAATAGTTAAACAGTTGACATTATTTGAATTGAATTTTAATCAAATTTTTTTTTTCATGAAATGAAGTGGAGGGGGGGGGGGGTCTGTTATAAGTGACACCTTTAATCCGTTCCTGTTAAAATGTCAAATTAACCATATTTTTTATACTTTTTAATTACCATGAATGAAGGAAAATAAATTAAGCAGTTATGCAAGATGGAGGGGTGAAAATGTAGCTCTGTCTATGCATTTTATATTTAAAAGTATAATTCTGACATTTAATTATGATGGAAAATCAGCACAAAATGTCAGGCAAAAGTGATAAATTTCCACATACAATTGCTAACGTACTAGGACTTCCACATTCTTCCATTTGCCCGGAAGTCCCCTTGACAGCATAACTTTGTAATTTGGAGAGAGGCTCAGGATTTAAGCTGTATGTATTACTATTCAGTGATTCCATCAAACTCCATCAATTGTGATAACTATAATAATAAGTTATATGTATAATACACAAAGAAGATTAACTTGGGGGGTCGAGAAGTCGCTATTAACAGTTTTTCATTCTGTTGGACCGATGACAATTTAAATTTAATGTCACTAAAAATAACTTTTATTTCAGTTCAGCACTACGAAATAGTGCTCTCGTAGCAATGGTTAGCTCACAAGCTAACCTAACATTCTTCAGAGATGTCAAAGGGTTCACCTCCCAGAATTTCTACTCTCACCGTTTCGTGATCGCAACCGCTGACGAAAGAGCCCCTCCCCCAACTGAAACACGCAAAAACATTGCCTTGTCAATTCAACGGCAACTGTGATGCTGTATTTAAAAGTATAATTCTGACATTTCATTGTGATGAAACCCAGGACAAAATGTCAGGCAGAATGATAAATTTGCACAAACATAAAGGGTTAAAACGGCATTTAGATCGTACCGACTTTTTGGCATATTTCGGCAGTTTCTCCTTGACTACCATTTCTTGGATATTACTCTATATAGTAGATTCACTTTGCTTAAAAGATGCCCTGTTTCAAAAGTCACGTACTTAAAGCACACAATGTATCGGTTCTGAAAACTCAAACGAAACTGCACATTTAACTTGATCCTAATTTCCTCTCGCTCGCATATTGCCTTCTAAGGCCAAACACGGTTTCTCCCAAGACCGAAGTGCCTATTTCAACACTTTTTAACGGTATCTGCGAGGTTCTATTGACAGACATTCACGATCAATACATCGTGGCATTTCCAAAAGCCAAAAAGATAGGACACCCTAAGTACTTCGTCTGACATGCATTAGTGTCCACACATAGCAATTGTCTTACTGATACACTGGTACAATACTGTCAAAATTAGTTAGTAACGTTCAATGCCCTTGACTGCCAAAACATGTCCCGTTTAATCCTTGACCTTTGAAAAAAATGTTTAAAAAAAAGGTTGTTCCTAAAAAGATTAGATTTTTAAATTAGATTTGAAAGGCTCCCTGAGCATTTGCCGAAGAATAAAATCAAAAAGAAATAAATTCCAGGTGAATATTAAAAGACCCACTGAAATTTTACAGAGACTTATACCTCTATAATAATCCATGTTGCAGTGAATTGAAAATGGTTGATTAGAGATATCCATTCACTGTCCATTGTAAGATTGCTGGCCTGTTTTTTAATTAAACATTTACCAGGGACCCTTGTGCAGCGGAACGACTTTCAACTGGAGGGTCCCTAGTCAGATGGCTCGAGTTTCTCTGCAGTTTGTGCAAAGACCCTAATTAACAATGTTGACTGACGTGAGTCAGACACGGTCGCAGAAGGCAGTCGGTCTTCACAAGTGAGAATTAAGCTAGATATAAAAGAAACACCCACCCACATATGGGATCCCGACTATGAAGAACCTGAGCTTGAAAATTGGTTTCCAGAATGTATTGTGATTGGGCGACTAAGAGGGACTGCATGACATGTGCATGTGCACCCTGGAACACTGTAGTAATTAAAATCAGAATATCCACTAGCCTATGGAGGCTAGTGGCAAGGATGCCATCCTTCTGTATAGATCAGTTCAGCAAAATTAGGAGATTGCTTTTTCCCCACTAATTTTATACACTGTAACTCATTAGTTGGCTAACCAGGTCAGCGAACTCATTTTATCTTGCAATGAAAAGGTAATTACTGGGGGTTTTTTTCTTGGGGGGGGCGATACTCGAGAAAGGAAAACAGGACCACATGTTTGGCTACCTGTCTGCTGCATTATCCAATCACATTATCCTTCACATTGTCTGCCAGCCTGTGCCTCTGGCTGAGCTGTGGGATACTCTGTACTCCCTAATACCCAGTCCCCAAATCCACCCCGCCCCCTTGAAGAGGTCCACAGACCTGTGTTTGCATGATGATGGCCGGCTTTGCGGGTTTTCACAGGTACCTGGAGTCATATTTCGAGTGCTTCCTAACTGTGGATTTTACTTAAAAATGAATATTACCTGTTACAATAACACAACTACTATCATTGGAAAGAGCTACTGATGCCCGTTTTAAATATGTATTATTTTTTGCATCTGACGCTAGGTTAGGAGTTTCATTTTGTATTGGTTGTAGTACAGGAATATCTGTGATTTCATTGGTCCTAAATTTTTAAAGGCTAGACTAGGGACTGACCACACACAGGTTTAGAGGGTACTCCAGAGCCCAGTGACACACACCTTTTTGAAAATACTCTGCTTAAGCAAGATAAGCTGCCCGAAACCGTCGGCTTAACTGGATGACTTTTAAAATACAATTTATACATATCGCGGAAACGTGCCGTGTCCATTAGTCTTTACGACCGGAGTCACTAAATTGACCTTCCGCCTTCTGGTCTACAGTTAAAGTCGGTCAAACGCTCGTACAAAAAGCGTATGTGAAGCCGGTGCAGACAACAATCTTCGGGACTGGTTACCAGAAAGTTTTCAACGTTCGTTCCATGTTGACGAATATGTAGATGAGGCAGATGTTTTTTCCCCAAAACGGAAAAGACCATTAAGAATTCGTATATTAGTGTGAAGAAATTAAGTTATTGTTAGCGTACTTCAGTTAAAGTAACATCGCGAATAATGTTCTCGTAGTTGACCCGTCTGAACTGCATTACTGTGGCTGCTGTTCCAGTCAGTCGATAAATAGTATCTCCTTTTTTTTCTCCAAAGACGTTTGATTCTTCAAGTGATCGTTTTAATTTACTTTACAAAACGAATTAACAGATAAATATGGTAAAACTGAGAATAAACATCGTATTTAAAACAAGCACACTCATTTATATTAAGCAGTAAATGTATAGCCTAAATACCTGAACCCATTGGATGTTAAACCGCAGTAAAGAAATAAACTGCAGTGCTTGTCACGTGTCAGAATACTTTTTTCTTTTCAAAAGTATTGACACGTGACAAGCACACAACGTCACTTGAAACACACATTGACGTCACAATGGAAAGTTCTATTTATTTCGGTGTAGAATGTTGGTGCGTTCAGTTAATTATATGACTGGAAACGAAAAGGACATTAAAATGAGTTCTCCAAGGTGTGACGATGGGGACTGCATACAACGGTGTTTGGAAATAATAGAAATCAGGTTGTTGGAGGAGAGGTCAATGATGGATTCAAGATTAGAATCCAAGATGGAGTTGTTCATGAGACATGTACAATTGGAGATGCAGCAATACATTCAAACGTGTAAATGTCTAGATATTAATAATAACATAAAGATACTAGAGAGGTCCAGAGAGGTTGTAAGAGAGCAGATGAGAAGAGAATATGGGATTAGGGAAGAAAAGAGAAAGATAGAGAATGAGAAGAGTGACAGCGACAGAGAGTGTACCAGAGGGACGAAGGCTGAGATGCTGATCAATATCATGGAGAAAGAGAGGGAGACACAGGAAAAGAGTGTCGAAGGTAAAAGATGGATGGAGAGAACTCTCTGGGAGCAGGAGAAAAAGCGAATAGACAAGGAGGAGGAGGAGAAACTGTTTGAAAAAAAACTTCAGGAAGGGAAGGAGAGGAGGAGGGAGATTGAGAAAGAGAGGGAGAGGCAGAGGAAGAAAGAAATAAGAGAACAGAAAAGGCAAAGAAAGATGGAGAAGAAATGGAGAGTCTTTCAGCAGAAGGCGGGAGATAATGGACAGACAATAAATAAAGGAGAGACAGAGGAGAGGCAGAGGGAGAGGCAGTGGGAGACTGAGGAAGAAAGGAAGAGAAAGAAGGAGAAAGAAATAATCATAGAGGAAAGGCAAAGAGAGGAAAGGAGGAAGAACAGGGAGGAAGAAAGGAACAGTTCTGAGGAGGACATAGAAAAAATGAAAAAGATTAGGGACGGAAAGAGAAAGTCAGAGAGGAGGGTGTCTTTCCTTTTTGAGGATGAAGGGAAAAAACCTGAAAGTCCTTGGATTCATGAACCAACTGACCAACCGAAAAAGGCAATAGGCAATAGCAAATGGAGGCAAATGAAAGACAAATTAAAGAAAATGAATTGGAGAAGAAGATGAGCGAGAGGAAACCAGGTTCAGTCCAAACGGATACGGATCACCTAGGAGCCCTCCACCCCAGACCACTCCCAGCACCTAAACACCTACCCCCACCCTTCCCACTGCACTCACAACACCGCACCCCTCTAATAAAACTGTTTGCACTCCTTTAACCTTGTGTTGTCCTCCTTCCTTGCCACATTTGGTAGAGAATGCGGGGACTCTGACCGTTACTGGGTGAGCAACTATCTCGTCATCAAAAATAATATTTAGTACAGAGACTAGAGTTAATACTCCAACAGGAATATACATCCATCCTTTGGGCCAGTGAATAGAGGATTGGATATATAAGTAGGAAAAACTACAGAGAGACAGCCATGGTACTGAACATGGTTTCTCTGGTTCAGATGACAAAACTGGAGCTTTGTTTCACTCGCATACTGATAATCACATTCTTAACTCTTTTTAGCTACCTCGTTTTATTCACCTTATTTACGTAAAACCCAATTTTAATTTGGTGGCACATTATCAACTTAATCCAGCGTTTCACAGCTTACTCTGGACAACCTTCCCAGCAGGCGCCTGGCATCTGGGCTGGCAGGGCTGTGGAAAGACGAAGCTTGCCGGAGCCTGAGGGAGAGAGGGTCACAGACAGGACCTGGGGAGCAGCAGCGGGAGGCGCCCATGCCGGAGAACCCTGTCGTGGCCAGCAACCAGGCGCCCAAGATGGAGCAATTTCATTTGCTTGGCCCTGGGAGACGCATTCTGCGGTTCCCAGGCCGGAGTTAACCAATCGGAAGTCAGAGGCAGCCAATTCCCCTTCGACATCCCCACTTTGTTATTTATATGTAGGCGGATCTGTTTGGTTTTAATGTGCTTTAAATAATACATTTGAGATGTATTAAGTCTTTTGTCTCGAAAACCAAATTCAGCAACTTTCATCAACATCAATAAATTGCATGCTTGCTTTTAAACGAATTACTGGTCATTCACCAATAGTTAATGAGTGTCTATTCCTTTTTACAAATATTTTTCTTTGCAAGGTTGTCCCAAAGGCCATTATTTACTGCTTTTATTTGGCAATTTTTATTCACAAAACACGACATACTAATCGTAGTAGTTCCACGTAGCTCCGTATAATGAGGGGTTTAATTGCCCCAGGTTTTAAAATGAGGAAAAACAAATACAATGTATGATAAGCAAATCACACAGCGCATGAAGTGTTTATTTAGTATTAACTGTTAGTATTGATTTAGCATTAACTGAATGAAGTACACAGACACAGGCCCGGACCCTTTTTGTGCGCATGGAAGTGCCTGGGTGAGAGGTAAAATGGCTGCTGTACTGGAGGTCATTATTGAACTTTCCCATCTGCTGGGCCAATTTCAAAATCAATATTGTCATACATCCGAATGAACACATTTCCTGTTGGAAAATGCATTATTCCATATAGCACATGTTCCCTCAGTTTAAAATCAATATTGTTTTGATATAATGCCACACTGATTTTTTTTCTTTCTTTCACGTGACAAAATCCTGAAATGATATCCCTGCTCCAAACATGACGGACAAGTGTTACTTCAGTTACCACGGATCGTCCCTGGTAAAGACTGACAGGCTTGTGAGGAAGGAGATCTTTCTGTTGTTTTTCAGAGAGGCATAACATTCAGGTTAGGATGGCACAGGACGTAACATCGTATAGAAAACCCCATAGAAGGAGGTGCATGTGTAAAACAAGGTACTTTTCACATTGCTCTTCTATTGTACAAACTTCAACTCTATGTCTTCAGAAAATATACGCCCAGCAAGACGCCAAAAGTCTGGAGCCACCCTTGGAAGCTAAGCTGTTGAAGTCTTGACTCCTGTGTAAAAAGCACAGACTTTCAAAAACATTTTTTAAAAGTACGAATAATGGACAGAGGTGTAGTTAAGATCCGTGGACTCCTATTGGCGATAAGTCACTTCCTGAACCTCTTTTTAAGGGATGGCGAGGTATCGTTGAAGGGCAGGAAGTATTCAAAATCTGAGCTTCTCCCAGGTCTCCCACAGGCCTGCACGTCTCCCAAATTAACTTAATAAAAGTCTCTAATTAATCTCTAGGGGATTCCAACAAGAAGATATGCTAAAGCTGACGTGACAAAGATGAATGAATGTATTCAGAGGAAAGGCTTTGAGCACAAATATGAAGTCTGATTCAATCCATTTAAATTTTGAATGAAAGGAGTGTTTCCACCTGTAAACTTCTGGATATCATTCCATAATGAATGGAGGGTTGAGGAAAAGTAGTGGAATTCTAAATGACCACACGCGAAAGGAAACGTAAGCCAAGAAAATCCTTCCAATTAGAAAATGAAAATGAGTTCACTGGGGAATGAAGCCACTGCCACTGCTAGATAATCAAAGGGCATAATTTTAGAGTTGATACCGTGACTCAGTTAGTGGAAGCATAAGAGTAACATTTCCATACTGTCATCAGAAACTCCGCAAGGAAAATATCCTGTGACGCAACGTGCCCGCCTTTTCGGTATTAAGCCAGAAGGTGAATGCTAAAAATGACCACAACCACGTGGAAAATATTTCACAGTGAGTCGCCTGTGACGGCCGAACATAATATCTGTGTTTGAAACCAGTACCAGATTTGCTACAATATGTTACAGGACAAATTAATGAATGATTTTGTGGCGTTGATCATAATCTTGGTGGCAGGAAGGCAGAAGGACGTTGAGATGCACAGAGTGGATCTCAACAGAGTGGCCGGAAGGACTGCGTACTTCAGGCATATGAATGATATATGCTAATAAATTTGACTCATGCTAATAGTTTAAATCACGTTTTACGAGAAGGGCTGATGATGTCGTGTTTTCACATCTCAAAATGGAAATTGCTTCTCAGATTGTGTTTTTTGTAGATGGCTGGTTTCCCCTTTCATTTTCCTCAGTTAGATTTCTCAAAACAGTGATAAATGGTAAAAGAAACATTTTGAATGTTAAAAGAAACAAACAAACTCTTGCCTTTTCAAATCAACGGCCTGGAAATTAAACAGTTTGTTAAATTTGCGTCACGTTTACTGCATGGCTTTAGGACACAATTAAATAAAACCAAATAAAACAGAAAAATAGTTAGTATTAATCCTTAATCATACGACCCTGTGCAATCAACCATACAAAAGACTGTACAACTAAAACCGCAGATCAGAAGAATGATAACTGTCTAAAAGGAAAAAACAACACACTATTTATAAGAAGATTGTCCCACTGTACTTCTATGAGGCGAAAAAAAGCCTGGATTTTCGATTTTCTTACATGGCCACATGCATTAAAGTATTCACAAATGTTTCCCATCAAATTATCATTGCTTTTAGGCAGAGTTCTATTAACGTCTCATTGAAAGAGCTCCAGGATACAGAAATTCAATCTCAAGCTAGACTGGCTTCACAGTATCTCATAGAAAACAATTTTTAGTTTTGATTATATCTAAAGTGCAGTAAGTATATTAACAATGATTACAAATTCCCTGCAGAATTCTTGAAGAAAATAATTATGATTTTCATGTAAACCTGAATTTTGATCTTTGCACGGTAGTTTCTGATAAGATGGCTGCCATTAGCCAATTAGCCTACGTATGGTAGTTTCAGTAGTTGACATAATTTTACATGGAAAAATCTTCATTCCAGTTTCCATATGTTACCATGACAACATCCATTATGGTAATTGCTGTATAAATTTTGTTTATATGTTGATATATGTACAAGCGGTCAGGTACACATTTCCGCATTGCTGCCATTAACAAGAAAAGTGGGATACTTTAGTAGAAGACAGCTTTGCAGAAGACTTTCACTTTGCACCTCCAAACCACATTGATGCTGTTTTGTTACATAAGATGCACCGGAGCAGCAAAAAAATGTGTAGACCACCCCTAATCGCCGAACTTTTATAGATTAGAAATCACATGGCTCATTGACAATGATTGCTGATCGAAACCACTCCCTGATTGCCTCTGTGTCTGTGGGATGTTTGCCTCTCTGACATAATCAAACAGCCATAAAGTCATTAATATCAAAGGTAAAACTCCAATGATAATAACAATCTCTGTTTTTGCAGGACACCCCCCTCTCTCTTCTCAAAGCACAAGGTTTCAAAGTTAATGCTGAATGTGTAATGAAAGTTTGACATGATTGGTCCAGTGTTTGTCACCGCCTGTTTGAACCTTTTTTGTTTAAAAAAACACATCAGGGGCTACAAGGGTGTTAATTAGCCACGCACGTATTTAATTATGGAGGATCCGCTAAGAACTGATATTTGTTTTTACAGCTGGTTTTGTGAAGACATAGTGCCAGCTTATTACCAATATCAAAAGGCTCATAATTATTATAAATAAAGCCATATCCAATTGCTTTTGTCATCCCGCCATAATGCTGAAAAATCCCATTTAGAATGTTTAACGATTTTAATGAATCAAATGATGATGATACATTTGGTCACTGTTAACGGAATGCTTCAATGGAATTATCCGCCGACAACAGAACAACATTCTGGGTTGTAAAAGCCAGTCCATTCAGTGTCACCGTGACGGATGACACTGAACACAGAGTGCTGTAGCTCTGGGACGTGACTGCAGCCGCGGATAACGTCACAGCAGATTTAGTTCGCTGTCAGCTGTGTGAGCAAAGGCAGAAATGAGAAACAAAGAGGCAAAAAACGGATTGCAATGCAACTTATGACATTAAAGCACACCGGAGACATATCAGAACAAAAACAACCTGACATAAGCTTCCCTAGCTCGGCTTGCTATTGCCATTTGCCCGATCTCAGGCCAGAATCAGACCGGGCCAAACCCGAGGGTTTACAAATGATGGGGAACAGAAGATAATTTGACAATTTCCTCCCTTCCCGTGGAAAGGAAAAGTCGGTTTCTCTGGCGATTCTGGGCTGTTTGACACCTAATCGGACCCGGGGGGCTCCTCTGTCCTGTCTGGCCTACAGAGCTGTGAACCTGTAATAGGTGACAAATCACAAACCGTGGTCGCTGGCCTGGCTTGGGAAAGGTGGGTCGTTTCTGAGCCAAATGTGGAAGTGGGCGACACGTAATCGATCCTTCACAAAAAGGTGCAATATCCCCGGCGTCTGTCAAGGACAGAGTTGACCCTCTCGGAAAAAAAATCAAAAGGGCCCTGCAAAATCTAGGATGAAAGGCATATTTGTATTTTCACTGGGCGAGCCATTCGATCACAGAGTGCTACAAAATGTTTCTAGCATATCCTACATTTTGTAAAATGCGTCAGAGTCATAAAATAGGTGAAACATAATTCGATATAGTCAGTTTTGTTTTACAAGGACAGGACGAGACAAAGCCCCTGGGCATGTAATATATGTGTCACTTTGCATTATTGAAGGAATTATTTTGGAATTACTTTCCTCCCTATTCTGATCATCTGCCTTTTGTATTCTGTTCGTTGTCACTGCACATAAACTCAGGAACTGTACCAGAATAAGAGATGACCCTGAAACTCCTAAGGTTAAACTACTACTGATATTCATAGTTTAATATTCTTATTTGTCATTTTTAAATTAATAAATGCATATCATAAAAGTTTGCTTAAATAAAATGTTCTGATTGACAGAAACCACAGGGAC
The DNA here is from genome assembly GCA_025775065.1 of Hiodon alosoides. Classification (NCBI taxonomy): domain Eukaryota; kingdom Metazoa; phylum Chordata; class Actinopteri; order Hiodontiformes; family Hiodontidae; genus Hiodon; species Hiodon alosoides. The sequence continues at coordinate 21,471 of JAOYSI010051982.1, forward strand.
GAAATTAATTACAAAATGCAGTTAAAATTACGAACGACCTCGCACCCAATTTAAAAAAACAAACAAAAAAAACGGAAATTAACAATGTTTACAAACGATGGATAAAAACTTTTCTCGGGTCTCCGTTTGGTTTCTATTTCTGCAAACGTGGTCCGAGCACAGAGACGTGCAGAGTTACAATATTCTCAGGAAGCCTCAGTGTGTCGTGATGGTGCAGAGGTATACATTTTTTAAGAAACCTCGTTCATTAACAGATGCTGGCCAACGGCCTCAGCAGGGTTTCTCTCATGTCTGGAAGCTCACGGCTTCATCCTCGTCTTGCCAGAGGCACTCACGTAACAGTGGTTCTCTGTTCATTTAACGATGGACTGGTTGAAGACACACAAGGCACCTGACCAGCGATGTAGAAATGCAGCAACAGATATAAAAAAGGAGAAGACAAATTAAAAACACATTTTAAATCGTGGGAACTGAGCTGACCAGTATCCCTAAATAGTTCAGTTTAAGGATGAATCCCCTTTTTTTCTGACCAACGTGTGAAAATTAAGCGCTAACTGCAGATAGAAATGTGCGATTATACCAGATAAAAAGTATGGTAATGCAATACATTTCAGCTGTTCTTTCGTCATTTCTCAACAGTAAACCGTTGGGTTTTGTTGGCTTAAATATTATCCCGACATCCAGGGGAGCCAGATATGGATCGCAACCTCTGCTATGAGGATTCCCCTGGCTCGTTCGTTCCTTCTGGTGCCCATTATTAATTCTCTTTCATGGGGATTGTTAGTACCTTCAGCTGAGGACCCGAACCTGGATTCTCCCAGGAAACTGGATGCCGTTTAACGGTCGTTCGGTGGTTATAAATCACATTGTTATTAGTATTATAGGTTTAAAAAAAAAAAAAAGTGAAAAATATCAAAGTCATTGAATTCCATACCTAAAGACAATGTAAAGATGAAGATTCCTTCTTTTAGGGGTATTCTCACCCTCATGATATCGTTAGCTACCCAACTTCTTTAAAAAAGGGAAATACAACTGTGAAGAGACTCTTGGTGAAATTTCAGCAAAGAAAAAAAAAATTTAAGTGTGGCTCGAGTCCAGATGTCCATTAACAAAGCAGGAAGTAAGACCTCTAAAACACTTGTGGGATTGCTGGACATGAAATATTTATATTTAAGGATAAACCACACACAAAGAGGCAGGATCTAAGACATTTCTAACTGCCCCAGAATCTTATCCAATTAGTTTTCAGTAGGCTTTGCTCAGGTTTCTTTCCCTGTTCACCATGAGAGCAATTTAAATTTAATCAAATACAGAGGAATATTTGTACATCTGGGCTACCGTCAGAAGCTAAACTTTAGACAGATACACAGGAGGTGCGTGTGCGTGCCTGTCAGTGTGTGTTTGTGTGTTTGGGGTGGTATTTGGGGAGAGGGCGCAGGCTGTCATATTTAGAATTCGAACACAACAGGTGTGGCTTGGTATGGAGTAACACATTTTTTGTTATAATATTAATAATTTATATTAAATTTGCGCTAATGTACTTCCTGAGAAATTCGAGCACAAAAAACGAAACGCTTGATCACTAAAGGCAAAGTATTTAAACGATATTATTTGTTAGTTAGATCAGTAAAAGCATATGGTTACTGTAACAGGATTTCTTACAAGCAATTTGCACTACACTTTGCTTGGGACACCAGGGATAAAATCATTTGCTTAATGGAGTTTAATTCTCTGGGTAGTTTTTTTTTTTCCAAGGCCTGACTAAAAGCTCTGTGGTTTTGTACAATACTATAAGAAAAAAAGAATTAAAACCTCCGACACAATGATGATTGTTATGATAATGTTACAATAAAGACACTCCGTAAAAAAGAAGTGTTGCTCCTGTTTTGGTGTACATTTTACTCTTAACCTCGACATGATTTGGAAATTAATTCCATAAAAATGAGTGAGCAAATCTCAGTGGTTTACAGGAAACCTCACACAAGTTGTATGCATGTTATGTGAGGGTCAAGTATCAGGCATCATACTGCTACCTTTACACAGGGGGACTTTGCCTCAGTTTCTTCAGCAAAATTCTGTCTATATAAGGGGATCGGGTTACGTGTGAAACACAAAACTGAAAGCTGAAAGCTTTGTGTAAAATCTTAAAAGCGAAGATCGGATTGTTTTCATTATAACTGAAATAAACGTCTGCCAAACATCGACTAAAATGAGAAATGCTGGACTGGAGACTAAAGGAGCACTCTACGTTCATAAAGAAACAGAAACAAGCGTTATTAGTACAAACGGTAATTGAAGGGGGGGAATGCAGGGGGGAATGCAGAGACAAACCCCCCCCCCCAAAAAAACACTAATACAGGGTTTTTTGCATAGAAATCATCCTGGTGGGCATATGCACCCAACACAGTTCCAAGGCGAGAGCAATCGAATTGAGCCATGTTTTAAATTGGCTGTAACTGCCCCAGATACGTCTTCAGACATATTGAACCACACACCTAATTTAAAGCGAGGCCCTGCCTTGTTCACAGCCTTTGAACACGGAACACAAAATTCCCAGGCGAAACTTACGTTACGGAAAATTAGCCATCCGTTGTGAGAATGAATGGGTTTTCTGAAATTTCCATCCGCTCAGAGCTGCGCTCATGTGATGAACGGAGATAAATATTTTATTATATTGAACCTAGCTGGAATATAATAACATAAAAGGTGAGAACCCATACTCTTAAATGTAATAAAGCAGAAAATATAATGCGATGTGTGATTATCGAGCAAAGGATCCTGAAAAGGCAGGGCCTCACTCATGGCACATCTGGGTTTTCGAGTGATATAGAGTATAAAATCATAGCTGTCATAAGCCATTTTTTCCCCTTTAACGAAATTTTGTCATATTAAACAGCCAATATTTGCCATACAGACCCACAAAGTAAAGGAATCCCGTGACAGACTCTCGGGTCTGTTGAGGCTGTGGATCAGGTGGTCCGGCATTAGAAATACATCACAGGTAGCTCTAGGGCTCTCTCTCTCTCCCTCTCTCTCCCTCTCTCTCCCTCTCTCGCTCTCTCCCTCTCCCTCTCTCCCTCTCTCTCCCTCTCTCTCTCTCTCCCTCTCTCTCCCTCTCCCTCTCTTGCCCCAACGACAACAGGAGTTTGCATCCACTGGCTTGCCTTTCCCTCCGAGCTTGTTCAAAGTTATCACTTTAAACCCAAACAAAAGGAAATGACTCACAAACAGACAGGCACCCGTAGGAAACCCCCGTGACCCTTGTAATAACCCTCGCTTTGCTGAAAAATTTGAGGCCTTGTTGCCCGTGACTGACCATATAAAAAAAACCCAATTGATCCTTCCAATCGCCAGGGGCTGTTTTTGGAGAGACAGTCATTTCTGAGCTAGCCGAAACTTTCCTTATTTCTCTCAGTTTCGCAGTGCAGTGCTGGCCCTCAATCTTTTCTCAAATACAACACTAATTATATCTGCTGGCGCTAACAGAGCAGATTGCCAAAATCTTTTTACGTACATCGCAATTCAAACTAGGATCTGGGAGAGCGACTTAATGGGACCGGAAACAAAAAAAGAAAGAAAATGTTCTCAGCCAACGATTTTAGATTATTCATGACCCATCCAAATCATTTAAGGTAGATTAAGAAACGCAGAATGCCTTATGGCGATTAACAAACCACACTGTCCTCGTTAACGTCTTGAGACCAGTTACGCCAGTCAGGCGCGTCAGTGGGACATGCAGTGACACCGTGTCACCTGAGCACGATAATTTGGGCTCTTCAGTCCACTTCTGATCCCATCCTGGATGGGACTTATCTGTTGTACCCTTCAAACAATACAGCACAATACATGTCAGAATAATATGGGATATACATCACAGATAGAATTTCATTTCAGCCCTGATGAACAATATGCCAGAAAGTCAATACTATTAGCGGTGGATGTGGCTCTAGACCCTCACAGTAGGTTTAGGGAAGGAACATTTTACAGATCTTTTCCACGGGCTGACGGCGGTGAGATGCAGAATTGTTCCCATCTCTCCTTCCTAATTACCTCCTCTGTGGGAACATCTTCATCTCAGAATCTGACAATCTTGTCATTCACTTGGCACCCTCCACCCCTTCCTGCTCCGCTGTCCCCCCCTGGTCGATTTCCCGGG
>JAOYSI010051992.1:0-25624 GCA_025775065.1 Hiodon alosoides
CCCCCCCCCCCCCCCCCCCCCCCCCCCCCCCCCCCCCCCCCCCCCCCCCCCCCCGCCCCGGCGGGAGGGGGGCCCCGGGGACTAGGAGGACTAGGAGGACTAGGCGCTGGGGAGTGTTCAAAGCTGAGCGGAGAAAACCCCAGGGGGGTTCAGAAAGGCCAGCCATATGAGATTACTGCATACCTCAGAAATGTGCTAGTCGAGACAGTTTGTGTATTTTGGGAAGCACTCCAAATTTTCCACAGACAGCTTTTCATTTTCCCCCCTACGCCCCACACTCCCCACACACATACACACGCACACATGGATGCACGCACACACACACAACATGTACACACACACACATACACGTACACACACACACACACACACACACACACACACATACACACACACACGTACACACACACACACACACACACACACATACACATTTTTTCTTCCTCATTTGGACTAATTGCGCTGCTGCTTAACTAGACCATGTTCCATCGATATGAGAATGTCTACTTTTTTCCTCAGTTTTTACCATCTCTCTCTCCCTCTCTCGTTCTCTCTCTCTCTCTAAACATCAGAAATAGTGGGTATATTTTATTACCAAAATGATAACATGTGTGTATATTTTTCACATGTATGTAAACTCCTTTAATATTTTAAGAAAACTGGTTGATAAATTGTTCTGCATTTTATTGAAAACAGCCAGGTTGTGCCCAACGGATTAGCTGTCTAATCAAAAACAATGTTCAAAAACATTTCCTTTTAACAGATTCTAAGTTGATCGACCTTTGGGAGAAACTAAAGGATGATGTTTTCGTAAATGCTGGTAAAGTTTCAGCTCTGCAAAAGGGCCACATATAATAATGATAATCAAACTTTGCTATTGTAAACTTTGCTATGCTTGTAGCATATCTGGATATTGGCTGCATCTGGATGTTAGCGGTTCGCTATATTAAGTTCACAGTTTATGGGGAATCTTATCTGAAATGAAGCTACGGTGAGAATAGACAAGCGAACAATTGTGAGTGTAAGCTGCAGACTTCAGTCGAGATGCAGTTAGTATTGTTTTCCACGTCTTTGCGCTTGTTCCTGTGATGGTAAGTGGTGAACTCTGGCAGCGACGCGTAGCGGAAAATTGAATATGGCAAATTTTGACTTTCTGACCCGTAAAAGAAGGGTATAAAGGGAACCTTGTAGCACCTGAGCTGACCGCAGTTGCTGTGAGTGGAGGGAGAGCTAAATGCACACAGAGTCTCTTGACCCCAACAGAGAAGAGAAACATAAAATTCTGCTGTATCTGGGGAATTAATAAGCCGCTGGGCAAATCTGAGAATTCACCTGATCACTTACCAATCGGGATTTGACAAGGACATCTAAGCGAGGCAGTGGGATTCTCTATTGCTAACTCGCCTGAGAGGAGACTTGTTACATTAATTCCAGTTTAATTTAATAAAGCAGTTCTTTACAAGTAACTTTTTACAGAGCTATTTATTTATTTATTTATTTATTTATTTATTTATTTATTTAGGGCTTTGGAACACAAACATATTTCAAACCAAAATGGGAAACATGGAAAAGTATTCCTTGACCCCCTTTATTAACCAAAAACTGTACTATTGGTTAATAATTTGCAGCATTTGTCTCTATAATGTAGAACGCAAAATGGTGCTTTTGTCAGAAATTCATTAATAGCGAAATAGAGATACGATTCTTTTAACTATTTTAGGATAGTTGTAACAAGGACTTGACCGGGTTGTTGTCCTCACAGCAATTATTATGAGGTTACATCTGTATCTAGTAGCTTTACAATCAATTAAAATTTAATGCTATGCAACAATGTTGCACATGAAGGTATTGAAATACTGCTGTGTCAAGCATATTTTAATACTCTACGTGTTATCCAGCAGTCTATAATTGCTATTTGAATTAAACTCATTGTAGTTTATGGTAGGTGGCTATGGTTTGAGTTAGGTTCAAGTTTTGAACTTTTGGTCTGCCGCAGTTTCACAGGAAACTGAATTGAAACATTAGGTTGAGACGGGGGGTTCGGGAAGCCCTCTCCACGCCACGAAATGTACAAAATATATTTTATAATAAACCACCTCAGAGAGGCTTCAAAACAATAATTTCTGACAAAAAAAAAAAAAAAGATCTTGATGGAAATCAATGACAGATGTTGTGATATAAATTAAAGAGGGAAGCAATTAAAATATCAACTTGATTACATTTTTAAAACTATCCCCCCTGCCTAATTTGTTAGTCGCAGTAGAGCGGAAAGAAGCTCTTAAGATATTTTATAAATCTGGCTGGTAGATACTACTGGGTACCCAAGGGGGAAAGAGAGAGAGAGTGTATGAGTGTGTGTCTGTGTGTGTGTGTTTGTCTTTGTGAGGAGGGATAGACCTGGGGTAGGGGTCTTTTCTTGGTTTCTCACACATCCAGAGTAAATGGGATAATGGGAAATATAGACAATATTTGTTTTTCAGTGTACAGAACAAACAATGCTTTATTCTATTCAGTTGGACCTTCGCTCCAATTTTGGATCATTTTGGATCATCAGATTGCTCGGATTATCAATACTTCTTGACCATCCACGCTCTCAGGAAATAGCTGTTCCGAGTTGATGGACAGCACGGCAGGCTGCCGTCATTGAATGTGTTAAAGAAAACCGACGCCCTCCCTTGCCAAAACGTTTATCTCTCCTCCCTTACAACACAGCCAGGCCAGCACTCAGCCCTCTCCCATAGATAGTTATCTGCTTTTAAATACGTTGATTCCCCCTTTATCTCATATCAACAGCACCTTGCAACATGCACTGCCCCCACGTTACAAATCCCATTACTTTTATCCCTTAACTAATGCCAGCTCCGCCGACTACTGTCAGGGCTCAAGCACAAGCAATCCCCTTCTTAACTATTTCCTACGCTATATCTTGTTTGCTGTAATCTGTTTGTTTTTGGGGGTTTTTTGTTTGTTTTTTTACTCGACACTGTTGTCTCACTTCTTTTAAGGAGCTGGGAAAAATTGACTCGGGATGATGAAATTCAGGGTGGCAAACTCACACACTGCCATTACATTGACTATTCTACATAACGGTGTAAATGTAACCCGCCAAAGGCCTGCTGCATAGCTTTAACACAAATTCAAGTCTTTTAGCTTTTTAGTGTCTGAGGTTTGAGAATGAGCCGGCTTAATAGTACTTTACTCTTCGTAGACCCAATGACCCTAATTCAGACAGCTCAGACAGCAGATCTGGCCAAAGGGCCCCTCCTCTCACATCAGGACCTGTTGTGTTTGCTAAGGGGCTCGCTCTGCCTCCGTGACCTCCGTGACACTGCACATTCCTCCCTTGCATGATTGGCAGTTCATGCATATGTTTTGCACTAGCGACTGGTAGCCAGAGCCGCTCTTCAGCCTTCCCACAATGCCCTTGGCCCAACCCTGTCAATAGATGCAAAGTCGGCCATATTGTTGGGGTAAATAATGCTCTCTGACCTCCCAAAACTTTTCTTTCAAGGAACCATCCTGGGCTTCTGCAGTTTGAGAAAAGTAAAATGTGCGTGTTTTCTCGATCATATTGGCATGCTTCAGTTGTGAATCCCACAGTGCGTGTGGATAACTTCTTCCTCGAGCTTTTAGACCCGATGTTATTAGCATGCGTTTGGATGTATTTTCCTCTCCTTTTTCTCTAATGTCACAGTCAGATACCGGCGTCATCGGGTGGAAGGGTAAACAGTTTGGTGTTAACTGTGGGAAGCTCAGCAGCACGAGGAGAGAGCCCTCTGGGCACAAGTGGAGACTGCTCCATCTGTGACAGCTCTCTGTGGGAATACACAACTTCCATGCTCTTTTGTTTCAAACAATACAACATCTTCTGAATAATCTAAATTTAAAACAGAAATTGAGAATATAGGGATAATATTGCTAATAGTAATAATGTTCCAATCACAGTGGCTGAAGCCGATTGATTTTGTATCTGCACAGTGGGATAATTGTTTTGCCTACAAGCCTAAAATGCTGCTTTTTGCATTATTGGATGGTAACCCTTTCATTTTGCTCTGTTGCTCGGGTACCAACGTTTTTTTACAAGAGTGGAACCAATTTTGAACTGGAGCTATAAAGGACCCAAAGCTCTGCTGTGTCCCGTCCCCCTGTCTCCTGGGAACAGTACCCAACAGTGAGAACATTACCCTTCAGTATTTCCATCTGAATGCATTGGCAGGCAGAGCAGTGGCCTTTCATGGTGAAATTGCCTTCTGTAGTGGAGTTGCCTGTCATATTATCACATGGTAAGGGGTATGCTCGACTGTGGCAACTGAGGGAATAAGATGTGAGCTTTTATAAGAGACTGTATTTGCGCATGTATGTGTGCGTACGGATAAGCAAGTGTGTGCGAGAGACCACACTTTTTGACTCCGGATCAAATCTTAGTGCAATGCATCACTTCCATGACAAAAATTGTCATGTTCCCTTGTTTCACTGCCCAATGAAAATCTGGTTCTGATGCATGCCCGTGAAGGATATATATTCACCAGCCTCCCCAGAGTCGCAGTTTGTGGCTTTGATTCACCTTGCCTGTGCTGTTGTACCATCATGGACAATAGGAATATGCCCAGGTGGTTTCCATACATAGCACTTATTCTCTCCCCCTCTCCCTTTATTCTCTTTGTTCTGTTTGTCTTTTGTTCTTCCCCCTTGTTTTTTCTAAATGTTTTATTATTACCTTCTGCGCAGCACTCTGTCTGGGTTTTCAGGCCCTACTTTATCCAAGAGGAGGAAGCAAACACAAAGAGAAGGAAGACCTCACAACTGTGAGGGTACGACGCAGAGGAAAAAAAAGGGGTCCTGAAGAAGAACGGGGGTCGCTGATGGGGAGGAGAACAGCTTTCGAGGGAAGAGAGAAAGACCGCGGACTATTCCTTTCTTCTCGTTCTCCGCGGCCGTTCCGTCGCAGCTTTCTCGCAACTTTTGGGTGGCTTCAGAGACAGAGCAGAGCGAAGGGGAGGGTACGTAGAGAGAGGAGCCAAGACAGAGTGAGAATGAGAAAAACAATCCACCAGTAGTCCCATTCAAAGCATTTACTTTAATCTCAAGTTGCCCTTGGACACAAATTTAAGGTTCATTTTAGCATGCGACAGTTACATTTCGTTAAGTCTCTTGGTTTCTCTCTATCTCCCTGCACTTGGGGGGGAAAAGAAAAAATTAATCCACCAAGGACATTAAGGGAGAAGTGCGCCAAAACCATTGTCAGGCCTAGCTGCACTTGGTCAAGTTTCTCTTCTGTGTTGGGGACTAATACAGGATGCCAAGGGTGCCTTCAGTTTTTGAACTGACGCATTTCTATCTTTCCAAGACATACTTAGTGGAGCGTTCGTTTCACTAGCATGACACTCACTGCTTTGCCTCCATTGCTGAACCCAAAGAGTTAAGGCTGGTTCTTTAAATACCCATGAGCTGCAAAACCATTACTTGGTTGGATCGCATTATTGCTAATATGTGTAGAGTTGTTTTAACTGGAAGTCAGTCAAGACATAAATAGCAAGCATTTACTTGACAGGACTGCCTGCTTAATCCCTTATATACCAATGAAGTGTCCTTTACCAGAGTCACCCATGTCTTTTATAAGGGTTTGTTTTTTTTAAAATCATTATTTTAAGAAAACTCTTCGTATCATCAGTGTTTATAGGTTTTGGAGAATTCTGAATTCTTGAAAAAGTCTTTACATTCCCTCGGTTCACATATGGTAGGCTTTCCCTCTACTTATCTTATTGAAGAATTAGTTAATCCTCTCTTAACAACGCACTTCCCCGCTGAAAATTCTGATGGGCTGATGAGTATGCGGGTAGAATTGTTAAGCACCATGTCGGATGACTTACCAAAGCAGAGAGAAAATTACATTGAGGACCAGTAGCGTATCAATGCATGTCGTGCTTTCTCCAGGCGTTAGTTATAATTGCAACCACCCTGTGACCTCTTCTATAAAAGTTACGATATCTGCACAAAATTGGTAAGAATATTTAAATACAGTAGGAAAATTACGATTCATGAACCTGTCCAATGACGGAAAACCCTTCTAGATGTCAGAACATTCCTCAGGTTTTAAATGCGTGCTTTCTGTCCATTTCAGTAAACAAGGCGACAATTAGTCATTTGCAGGGTGGAATTCTAGCAACATATAAATGAAACACTAGAACGAAACACTGAAATACACCAGATAACCAGTCGGAAAAGAAAGTTGTAGAACAGACCATCTCTTTCTTTCCCCGGCCTCTCACTGCCAACCAGCCCATGTGCATTCCACACATCTCCTCCAGATAATTTCTGTTTTAATAGAATCGCTTAAAACAATTAATTACTCGTGCTTTTTTCTTTTTTCCCTGCCGTCGCTGCTGCATTGGGAGAGATAGGGGTGGTAATAAAAAGGCGTTTATTCCACAGTTTCTGGAGGCCTGTTGGTTATTAACATGTAAATTAAATCATCACAGCTGTTCCATTTTCAATCAGGCAGAGTGGAAGAGCGGGCCGACTGTGGACCCCGTGCTCTGATTTTATTACCGGCACCTTCATTAGGAGCGGGCTGAGCCCAGCAGCCCCCCCACAGCCAAACCTGCAGTCTATGAGCCTGTCAGTTATTTATTACGGCTCTTATTTATTTTCCCTTCATGGGGATTTCAGATTTCTGCTACTCTTTTTTTTCGCGTCGGTGTGGTCAAGGGAAATTGTAAAATAAAATTGTAGCAAAAATTATAACACGAACCGTCATACATGAAATGTATATCGACAAGGATCAGTCGAACCAGGTCCGACCATACAGAAACCGAAGAAACTGGTTTATGTCATAAAACATTGTTTGAGGGCCACATGCTTTAAAAAAGCTCTAATTCAAATATTGTCAATAAAGTAAATGAAAGTATTATTTTCAATAGAACTACACAACATTACATATACTGTACTGTGCAAATGTCTTAGGCACCCCCCTAGCTTTTTTACGTAAATGTAGTTTATTGTTTACATGTTTATTTTTTGTCTTCTGCATTAGAGTGTCAGTAGAAAAAAGCAATTTTTAGATTTCCAAAAATTAATTTTCTGAAAGAAGAACAAGGAGTTCTGCAACAAATTGTTTGGCCTCCACAGTACTCCACAGTACTGTTTACTGTCCCTTATATTTATTTTATAATTAGAAACTTATCATTTCGGATCTTCGCTTTAAATCTTCTTTTTTACAAGACTTTTGCACACTATTTTTTTTTTCTTTTTATCATGTTAGTAATTCTTTGCATCATTAAAGACCAAGGCATTTGTATTATAATAGAAGAAGATATTATTACCCTGTCAGATTTGTCTTCTTTCTCAGACGCCTGTTTGTGAGTGTGGTAGAGGCCTAGATTAGGCACAATTTTCCACAATTAAATGCTAATAAAGAGCACAGGCATTAAAACCTGACAGTAGCCGCCTCTTCCATCTATAGATTATTGAAATCGTTTATTGGAAGAGCAGTTGTCCTTTTCTCACAGCTCTTAACCTGAAATAAAAAAAGACTGAATTTCAGAAACTGATGAGGCAGCTCGGGGGCTGTTAATGAAAGTCCACGTCTCCTTCTCCAGAACGAATTTCTGTGTGAAAGCATTGCCTTTTATTGCAGGGCCTGCGGGAATGACAGGATTGGTTTGGGTCAAAGGTTTTCCATTGCTGAGTGAATTCTGTAGGGCCCAGAGAGGGAGTGAAAGTGAAAGTGCAGTAACAAATCAAACAAATCATCCTAAAATTTTGAGAATGATAGACTTTTCCCTCTGATCGCATTTCTAATGCAGATGTATGTATTAAAGCACAGGAAAATGGACAATCTCCGGAATTAACGGCACTGAAAAGCGAGGTCGAACACGAGACAGAGATGGCAGCTAGGCGGTGATGACACAGTGATGGGTCGAGAAAGAAAGGTTAATGTTACTCAAAGACGGCCATGATGGGTTCAGTCTGACAATGGCCTGAAGGCTTCGCAAGTTAACTAACTCAAACATAAATGACAGAATTCAGACATATTCAAAGTTACCTCTGCCATCCTGCGGTCATGTTTATTAGCGTTAATGGAAGACGGAAAGCATTGCGAGCGTCACAGCCTGCTTGTAAATGTCCTTGTCGGGTGCTGCTATCGGGCATTTCAGACCAGAACGCCAGCATCAGCACCACAGTAAAATTTTTACCTGAGATAGCTAGGGAATTCAGAAAGAGGCTCTCAGCATTTCAATTGGTAGCTTTCATCAAACAGCCGCTCCAGTTCCTAGCCAAAAATTGCCAGGATAATTGGAGGAATTGCGGGAATTTGTTCTCCCCAATTACTTTCAGTTAGAGACCTTGGGGCATGATCATGACTGCTTTTTTAAATGGCATTCCCGGCATGTACCCAACTTCAGTGAGTACTTTCAAGGCGCCTGTGTAAAAGGGAAGAAACAGCATCAGGCACATGTTTTGGGTTGAAGTAGAGAAAAGTGTAGGTTTTGAGATATAACTTTGAGTACAAAAGTCTCTCAGGATTGGTCTTTACCGAGTTTGATGGAATTTTATTGGGTCCCAGAAAGCTCTTTTATAACCAAATAAAATGCATTAGTAATTGGAATTTAACACACGCGCACTTTGGAAAATGCTGCATTTCAGACGAATTTCAATTTGTTGTTTAGTCACATGACTAAAACACTATTAACAAAGAATTGCATTGATGCATTTTAATAGTATTTTAAACCTAAACTTGTACCCGTTCCGTGTATGTGGCCATGACACAGTATTGTAAGATTTTGTGCTCAACTTTTTTGGGAACAATTTGTAATAAATTCCTCTTTAAATTGCTACACCTTGTGAACTGCAGAGCAGAAACAATGGTTATAGCCCTTAAAAAGGCTCGTTTAGACAGGGCAGGAGATCAAAAAGCCAGACAGGGCTTATATGCAGTTATCTGGCTGTAGGATAATGGAATGCCCTCTTGCCTGCCCATGCAGCGCGACAGCATTGCAACACGGCGAGTGTGAATAAAGGGGTTATTTTTGGATTCCGACTGAAGTGCCAGAGGAACGTTCCTGACAGGCACAGGATTGACCAAAATACACTGTATTGGTGGTGGTAGCATGAGAGAAAAGAAGGTAGTAAAGTTTGTGCATGAGGAGAGGAGGGATTATAAAAATTAACAGATAGTGAAACAGGGGGTGAAACACAAAGGAAAGGGAAGCACGTGTTTAAACATAAATGTAATACAAATAGGGACTGGGCAAAAGTGTGAACAGAAAACAAACAGCTAGAAAGAGAACTTGCCAGACGTGAGAACAGAAAGTTTGTGAAAGACCCAGGCGGAACGAGGCAGGGGGAAGAACATAATTCAGTCTTCTCCATAGCCATGGAAGTGATACATTATAGCTACAAGCCCGGAAAGATGCAGTATGAGCACTGTTACAAATGGAGGAAGCCTTAAAAAGAAGTTTTGGCGAGACAAACTTCTGGTCAGCTTTCAAGAAAATGACCCTTTCTGGCAAATGAGTAGTGCTAAAATGTATTCGAGCAGCATCAAGCGACGCTGCTTATTTTGGCACAAAACAAACTGTAGACCTTTTTTTTAAACGGGGGAAAATGGGAATTTGTACCAGCTTGGAAAACAGTGACTTGTTTTGCCAGATGTCAATATGTCAGAGAAGCACTGGCTTGGCTTTGTTCATGGAATCACACGCCCCTACCTGAGCGATTTCTCTTCGAACGGTAATGGTCATATGAAGTGTCGGGAATCATATGAAGAGTCAGGAAGATGCAGTGACAATCAGGCACAGAGATTAAGTTGCAGTCCACAAGTGCGCAAACTCAAACGTACACCTGGAGACAACCACACAAAATACAAGCCTTATGTACCATCTCAGAAGGACTTGCATGATGCATAAATTTTGTTAGGATCCGTGAAGTATGTGTGGGCCTGGATGCAGATGCAGAGCGTGACAATGGGAACTGATAGGCCATAACCTAAACAATCCTGTCTTCCACAGAATGTACTGGCAGTCAATGCCTCAGTGTTGACACCCACAGAACCTCTGCAGTATAACTCGCATCTTTGCTGTGATTTTCACTAATTATCCCAATAATTTAGTTTGTGCATTTAACCATTCATTTAACAAAATATATTGTACTTTGCATGTCATTATCTTCAGTTTGATTTAACATGGAATTCTGACTCTCCAGTGCACTTGAACACTCGCAGTTTCAATAATAAGTGAACAAATACATTAAATAGTGAAAATATACATTCTGTACTCGTAAAATGGCAATCAATGTGAGTAACCATATAGTGAAATATAAATACGTGATTATATCTGAGAATACAGATAAATGCTAAGCAAGTGATTAACATAAGATGATTGTGTGATGATTATGTAAAACATACTGTATGTGGTTATATGGCTATATATACAGACAGGGCCTCAATCAAGCCCTTCTGAGGCATTCGGCCCCTTAATTCATACAAAATTAATTTGCATATGTGAATAAATATGTTGTTTATTTCTGTGAATATTTCTGCCTTTGCTAAAAGTTGAATATTTTGTAAGTAAATATGTGTTGACATTCTAGTGAGTGTTGGCATTCTAGTGAATCTCTATTCTAGTGATTACTCGATGTAATAATAGGGGCTTATCATAATCAAGCAAATAAAAGCAGGATTATTAACCTATGACTAGATTCAACCAAATGTCTGAATTACCTATTGCGTGGTCTATAACGTGAAATGAATGGAGTCCAAGTTAATTTATTAATTATCTAAATCCGTTATAATATTAAGAAATCATTAAATATGCAGAACATTCATTACGTGTTAAAAAAGTTGAAAACTGTTGCTAATGGATGGCACATTTGTAAGCCGTTTAAAAACAAAACACGATACTAGCACTGTGACTGTCCTGTGTAATAAATAAGTAACATCCTACCATTATAAAGATTTTATCGACGATAGGTAGCTAAAAAAAAAAACCTTAGGTTAAACAGTGGACTTTAAATCACTGCTATGCTGGTGAAACCTGGTGGGGTGGTCCTCTCCCTGGTCCAGAGAGGAAAAGAGAGGGTGACCGCCTACGCCAGCCTGTGCCTTGTACCCTCACAATCACAACCACTCTGTAAAGGAGAAGTCCTTCACTTAGACACTTAATGCACCTGAATGTGTTTTATGAACATGTTTTGCTATTTGTTTCATTAATTGACTTTGAAAATGAATGACAACGTCCCCTTGTTTAGTACCTGATCATGTGGTAGTGGACAAAGGTCTTCAGAGGGGAAGCCAGGAGGATGTGAAAGTGTGCTGGCGAGTTTAGAGTGTTGAGGAATGCAGCCAACTCGCTTGAGTTAGTCAATTTGGGAAAGGACAATATTAAACTGAAAAAGTAGATTCAGTTTGTCATTTTCCTTATTTTGAGTTAAAGCCCCAGTATTAACTAAGTTTAGATTGACTGGCAGACAATCCATGTGTCTGTGCATGTCTGTGTGTGGAGGCAAACCATGGAATCGCGACGGCCTATAACATATGATACCATAAATTTAACAAAATCAGAAATAAGGTTAAATTATTTTGATAAGAATAAAAATTGAGATTTATTTCAATTGGACAGTCGAGTGTGTTTATTGTGTGATTTTGCACCCCATAATACATATTCCTGATAACTTATCCCTGTTTTAAATTTATTAGCACAGGAACAGTAGAGGGGCAGCTCACCAACCTGACTGCACCCACACATCTCAACACACCTCTACAGATGCCTCTGTTTCATTCTCCCCTGGAAAAAACAATGTCCAAAAGCCAAAGAAAACTCATCTCCTTAATTTGCAGATTAATCAAGTCAAATTAGCATATATTTAAATGAGGATTTAGAAGCTCTAAAGCCTATTTAATTATTTCCACTAAAATCACAACCCTGATCCTTTGGAAATAGAGGTGGTTGGTATGTGTAACATTAATAGACTATGTTAATTGAAGCTAATGTGGATATGCAGATTTACTTAATTAGCAAATCGATTTTCTCATTTTGGCACTGTTCAGAAAAAGGAGTAAAAAGCAAATCAAGTATGTTTGATTAATGTAGCGGTTAAAAAGAAAGGATAGGAAACTGTGCCTTTCGATCACATATAACATCGGCTGGCTTATTTACATGTTTCAGACTAAACAAAAGTTACTTTTGTTCAAAATAAATACATCTAACCAACCAATGAAGATTATAAGGCACATTCAGACAAAGAAGCACACAGTGTTTTGCTAGAGTAAATAACTAAATTTCATGGCATGCAAACCGGAAAGATATGCCGCAGACACTCACCTGAATCAGATATATACTTATAAGTTGGTTTTGATTCCACTCAAAGCATGAATTTGACTAATTTCAGAATTGTCGTTTTTTTAAAGTGCAGCATAGGCAGGTTATGCCTATAAATAGACAATGCTTTGATTCACAAATATTTTATTTTCAGCATATCTTTTTAATCAGTTACCCCACACTTCCCAACTGCTTACATAATTTAATGTTGATCTGTTTATTCATTCATCTCAGTTTCCTAAAGATCTGATAGATTTTTGTTGCCACTGACTTTGTTTCGATGTACATTTAGATTGGCTCTGGGCTTAGATACCGCTTTAATTGACCTGTTCATTAACTTATGGATTGTTTGGTCGTCACGCAACAACCTGCCCTCTATCAAAATTCTTGTATCAAGACTATCAAGAGTGCATGGTTCAGTTGTGTTAATTGCACAAACCATGTGGTCACATCAACATTCTAAAACCTAATTTAAGTTTTATCAACGCCAGTGGTAACTTTATTAGCCAGAGATAAATGATCTAATTCAGAAATCTGTATGTGTGTACTGTCTCTTTGTAGCTAATTAAGTGTCTCAAACGCTAAGGAGCAGTTTATGTTTGTTTCCATGCTTCTTGGTTTAATTTTTTATTGATTTATTGTGTTTTAAATTTAGTCAGATTGTACTTTATACTCAGGGTTCGCACAAGTCCTTGAAAACCTTGAAAGTCTGTGATAAAGCAGCAAATCCAAGGGCTTAAAATGACTTGACATTAGTCAAGGTTCTTGGAAGTACGTAATTTTGTTTTGTAAATTTGTATTACTGCAAATTCGACCACTTTTGTATAACTAGTCCAATAATATTTAGCATTTTCAAGTGATGTTATAAGTTGACATCAGCATAGAAATAATTTTGGAGTTGTTTATACAAGTTCACTGAGTATGGTCCATTCTTACAATGGTCTTGAAATGTCCTTGAAATTTGCGTATGAAAAAATCTGTCTGAATCCTGTGTACAGTTTCTAAAACCCTGAACACTGACTTATTCACTTAAATTGTAGTTGCATGAACTTCTAAGAAATTAGTAACAAATAATTGAAACAAAAAGTAACAAATAATTGTGATAACATACAAACAAAATATGTGAATAATGCACATTTAATATCCTATATATAATTTTTATGTTTATGACAAAAAATTCAAGAAAACTAGTCCTGGTGTCTCAAAATAATAAATGAGTTAGTACTATTGCCATTCATTCACTTGTTGGGTAATTATTTAACATAACTGGTTAAAGGGTACATTTTACAGTCAAGCGTGACTACAACCTGATAAGGGGCTGGACAATCCCCATGTCTGGAGCTAGATGTTAATCTGTCAGAAAAAAATGCTATTTCAAATCGAGGAGTGGTAATTGATGGGGATCTGGCAGGTACCCAAGCCTAAAAAGGAATTTGATGGGACTTAATATCACTGGAGAATGTTATCATCAGATTTAGTTCCTGGTCAACATGACACTACTTTAAATTACTTTTCCCCAGTGAGGTGGGTTTAAGGGAATTTCAGCTGTGTTGAAATGAAGACCATAAGGATTCGGGGAGGATCAGGGTGCACTGCCCTGTTGACTGAGTGAAGTTATAACCATGTTTATGATAACCATGAAGCCAGATGTGCCCCACATGTTCTGCACATCCATCCCCATTCGAAGGGGTCCGATAGTATCCATTGTAAATCTGGCAAGCAGGTAAAAATCAAGTTCCTGCAGCTAAAGGGGACTGGAGGAAGTATGCTTTTTGTATCACCTTTGGGTTGATGGAGTATAATCACATGCCTTTTGGTCTTTTCAGTGCTCCATACACTTCCCAAAATTGGATTAAATGAATCTTCAGCAACCAGCACTTCTCTGTTGTAATCTCTTTTATTATTCCTTGATTACATTGACGTTTCTCATCCACGGTAGAACACCATTTATTCTGACTGAACCTAGTAATATAAATCTTGCAAGAGGAAAAACTGAAGGTAAAACTAAAGTGTTCTAAATTTTGGAGACAGCTAAATTACATTGGATTTATAATCCCTCAGATGAGGGCTGCTATTGAAATCTAGCTACGATTGGGATTATACACATGCAGTTTTTATAATGAAAGCATCCCATTGAGCTGTACGTAAGCATCCGTAATAATCATGCATGTGCTTACATGGAACAGAAAACTTTTAACTATATTCAATAACTGGAACTACAATCTAGTTTATTATAATTAAATAGGATCAAGTGAGGTCTCCCCCAATAAATAAATAAATAAAGCCTTGCTAATTAAAAATGAATAGTTTTTCATCTTAT
Organism: Hiodon alosoides; assembly: GCA_025775065.1. NCBI lineage: Eukaryota > Metazoa > Chordata > Actinopteri > Hiodontiformes > Hiodontidae > Hiodon > Hiodon alosoides. Next base: position 14,638 of record JAOYSI010051992.1, read on the forward strand.
CCCTGTGGGCAGGAGTTATTGATCACTGACTGATTTCGACACTGAGTAGAAACTAGCAGCACGCCGTTGTGGGTTGCTTTTGACTTTCATTCCCACAACTCATTTCAAATAGCCTCTCCAATAGTCGCATACAAAGATGTGATGGATATCTTGACTTTCTAGTGGGGATTGCATATGTAATGCCATGTACATATGTTATGTAATATTTGTATGTCTACAAGAACGCATGTGTTTCTTTGTGGCGTTAAATACAGCTTGCCAAACTGTTTGAAGATGAGTGACAGCTGATACAATGAAGCTCCCGGTGCGTGGGTACTTTGCATGGGCCCAATGACTGTGATGGTGGCATCAATGTGCATGTAGGCCATTGGGGTCACCAGGGAACACGTTATACCCAAGGCTAGCATGCACACATGCTTGTGTGATCTGCTCCTATGCCTGCATATTTATGTGTATTTTCTGTGCATACAGACCTGAGAGCCCTTAGCCCATGCATATTAATGTGCCTTTGTCCATGCAAGACTCCCTGCCCTTGAGCAGGGGTGTCTGCTTGCATGCATATGCGGGATCACTCTGATGCAATGAGAGGCAGCAGCCTCATCCTCTTTCTCGACCCTTGGTGATTAGGTGGGCTTTTTGCAATTCAGGTTTTCTCTCCCTCTCTCATGTTAGCATACATCGTATTAGCTTGCCTACGGCTATTGTGCATATGTAAATGCAGCAATGACAACCAGCTATTTATAATTTTCTCTCTCTGCCTCTCTTCCTCTCTCTCTCTCTCCTGCTCTCTCTAGCAGTTTTGAAATAAAACAATGACAATGGAAAAGGAGAACCTAGGACTGCCTGAGCCAGGAGCCAAGGTTTGAGCAGTCCTTATATTCTCTATTAACCCCCATTCCTAAGCACCCCCCCCCCCAACCTACCCTACCCTACATGCCACAACCTTATAAGAGACACTGGACATGTACACGCACACACCCCACCACCATCACCACTATCCCCATCCAGTCCCCCATGTCACATGCAACATTGATTGTCTGTTATATTGCATTTATTAAAGAGTGATAACTTGTAATAATTGGATGTTAAATTAAAGAACTCTTTCCCGGTTATTGCTGTCTCAATTATAATTGTCATTGGGTGGCAGTTATGATGATGTATGAGGGGTTGTGTTTTGCCTAGTGGAGCATGACCCTGATGAGTAATGCTCCTTCGGTAGCAAAGCTCGTGATGCATCACCGTGCTCCTGACACGTGCTGATTGGAATATTAAGTGGACCAAAGGGTGGTAGAAGGTGGCAGAGAAGGAGACAGTATTAGAGCCACGTGCGGAAATGGAGTGGTTACAAAACTATATGTGTGTAATAGTGGCTGAGCTTAGATTCAGATCTCCCAAAAACCACAAACCTTTACCCTTGTCCAAACCATCTAGCTCCCACAAGCCCAAATCTCTGTAACTAATACTGCAGTTATAAATAACCACACTGCAGTTATAAATAATCTTTAGTAGTCGTAGTGTCAGTAGAACTGATCTTCAACCGATTCTTATAAGAGGATTATAGTAACTGTTGACAACTCTTTTCTAACAGCCCCTAAATATTCCCTGAACACATTCCATAGAATTTTGGAATGTGTGCAAGACCAATAATTCTGAAAGAATATGTTGATCGTAGGGATACATGATTAGTTGATTTTCAGACTACATAAATCACTAGGACAAAATATCACCGGTTCACGTTTAAACAGAATTTACCTAAAAATGACTAATATATAAATAAATTGTCAACACCATCTAACAGTTCTGCATAGATTAATGATGCACATCTATTTCTTGTGAATGTGCAAAGGTATGTGTTAAATCACATTATGTATTTACTCAGCAGACACTCTTACCCCAGATGAATTACATGGCATATACTTACGTTTTCATTCAGAATAATATTTACAGTGCTCAGACAGTTTTAGGTGCCATGCTCTGGTGTACCACCACCGCGTAGTTATCTGAGAGTCATTCCTGGAATCCAGTTATGGGACTACAGTCGTATGTTTGAACCACTTCTTGGCTCTGATGCAATCTGTTTGCCTCAGAATTTACTGTATAAACCGAGGCAGTGACAATTTTACAGCTTCAGGTTTCTCTGCTGTTAATTTTTTTCATTCCAGAATCAGTTTAAATCACCTGCCATTGTAGGGTGATGCCAGAGTCTTTTGACCTCCATGCCCTGAAATTCTGCTTGTCATCTGGGCTTGAGAATTATGAGGGAGGTGTCGGTGAACCAGTGTCAAGTCTAGATCCAGAGTGGAAGATGGTGATGGACACAGTGGCAGTGGCCAGTATTGCATTCACTCGTCCTATTCCACGTTCCTGCTCCCACCTGTATCTAGACAATGTACGTTTACGATTTGCTTGCCAACTAGACACCCTTTATCAGAGTTTACAATTTCACACATTTTTAACGTCTGGATCTTAACTGAAAGAATTTCAGTTGACTACCATTTTTAGCCAAAACACCAATGTCAATCTGTAACCCGAAACTGAAACCTTGCGGTAATAAATCCAGTCCCTTAACCACTTGACAGTCTTTTGCATGTGGTTTCAAGTGATCTATCATCTGGTTGGCATGCATTCACTGTCTCTAGCTATCACAACTTTTTGTTTCAGCCTCAGGACATTTATATTCAACCCAAATTCCATTATAAGAGGAACAGGGTATTGATTTCTGATAAATTAAGTATGCATCAATTTTTGCAACACATACTGCATTATAATAATCCCACGGCATTTATGAGCAAACACACTAGTCAAAACAGATCAAGCCAGTTTTCCAGCAGGAGGCACAATAAGAGAGAGCAATGTTTGCTGGGTAAATTCAAAGCAGGACATAATCAACAACTGTGAGAAGGGCCAGCCAGAGGAGCTCAGGCAGACATTGCGCAGGTGGTTGTATATGTGGGTGGGAGCTGGGTCGACACTTGCTCCTGGTTTACAATTACAGAAAAGGGGCAAGGGACTGGGGACCGACCCACTGACCGCACACAGCATAGAGACTGTGGAGGAAAATATCCAGTAGCGCATTTCGAGTCTGCTGATGTACACATTAAAATACCAGAATCCTCATTAAATTTACCATGTACCTTGATAAAGAGCAGAACTACAAGTTCATGCATGCATTGATACGCATGCTCACAGATACAGACACCAGCCAGAATATAAAGTAGTACGCATGCAGGCTGCTGAAAAGAATCACACATGGGCAGAACCACAGACGCCAAATTTCTGCAAACAGTGTAAGAATTTCGACAAGTTTACAAGAATAATGTTTCTTCAGGAATTGGCCAACAAAGATGTAAATAGATTCATAAAATGATAACAAATAGTCTTCTCCCGCGCCTGGCATCACAAGACCCCTGAGACAAACATCTCTGTCAGCCTCCAGCACAACCCAGCCCATAGTAAACACTGCCTCCAACCTATTCTCATTAGGCTAATTTACAAATAAATTACCATATTCAACAGGCTCTTTTTCCTGCTCATTAATGGATACATGATAGCCTGATAATCACAGGACTTATTAGAAAAAAGTTTTGTGTCTACAAGTGTATCTGTGAGTGTGCTACTCACTTCTGATAGCATGCAGGTGTAAACATTTACATTTGTTAACAGGCACTACTGTCTAAAGCGAACATACATGACCATCAGGGCAAAATAAATATTGGGCAAATAAAAGGCAACAAAGTATAGGCATTACATCACCAGTAATTCAATATCACACTTGAACAGAATAACACAGTTCCTATAGCAACATAGCTGAAATGACAAAACAGTTCCAATGTGGAACTCATACAAGAATAATTAATCGTTAACCAAAAACAAAAAAAAGAGAGACACTTCAAGGTTCAGAGGACCACTGCGAATTGTGAAAATGTGAAATATATATCTGCACTGGAATGTGTTGAACGATAAGGTTTTGTAGGGCTGTGTTGTCAGCCTAGCGTATATAGAATATATAGAGAGGAGCAATGGTGAACAGCTAGTTTCTTGGTGAGCTGGTCAAATAACTTGAGGTGGGCTGCAAGTTATTTGCAGTAGGTCAGGTGAGAAATGGCAATGCATTGGATCAGGAGCTGAATAGCTTGGTTAATGAGGGATGAAGATAAGGATGAAAGACCAATGAAAGATGTATTTGTCCAAAGCGCTAAAGTATAGACATGCATCTTTGGGACAGGTGAATATTTTCACGCAACGCTCTAATCAACAGTTGGTTGGCATCTACTCAAAACAATACCATAAAATAAAGTGATGCATTTATACTGAATATTATGGGGATCAGGTTGCTGCTGACGTTCACTAAACCCTAAACCTGGATAATTTATCCCTCTTAGGCTAGTGAATTGTTGTACATAAAAACAGGTCTTGCTGAATGAGGGAAATGGAGATATCTGTGTAGATGTTTGATGTTGTAGCAACACAGCATTTCTGAGCATACGGTCCACCCTGACCTCCACATCTATCCCCTCATCAGTTTTTCCTTTCTTCTGTCTGTGACCAGTTTGTGACAGTCCTAGGTGAAATTGAAGCTGACGTGAAAACAAGAACGCGGATTGGCGACAGTGGAAAAATACAGAGGGAATGCTGGTTAGTATGTGGATCCTAGCGCCACGACACTGAATGCTGGGTAACTCCTTTAGGCCTGTGGCCCTGAATGACCGGGAAATGCGTTTACAGTCAGTCAGCAGCAGGGTGCCACAATATTTAAAAAATGTAATTAAAATTTCTGTATCTTTGATGTTAAACATAAAAACAAATAAACATAATGTTGGAATGTTGGTATGTATTGTGTTATTTAACACAAGGCATATTTTGAAGTCACTACAAAATAAATATTCAATAAAAAGCTCAAGTTTTATGTATTTCCATCAACAACCGTAAAAGAAGTGGTTTATAAACAAAACTCTTAACATTGTTTCAAATGTTTTTTTGTTTTTGTTTTTAATTGAAGTACTATCGTTAGTAGTCGGCATTTGTCTGTACTGTCAGGAGGGACCATCGGTTCATGTTGCTGTGGTTCGAATAAGTTCAGAAGCTTTTGTGAAAACTCCTCATGCAAATAAACCACTGAGTTGGATGTGATCGATTTGGTTGCTCTTTCTTCACCGGACTGACTGTTCAAAAGCATTCATGCCTGTGTATGCTGACCAGCAAACAAGCAGCCATTCAGTCATGCTTTCAGTCTTTTGGCGATACTCCTCCACCTGATATTCTTCTGTTTCCTCATCACTTCTTTCCCACCAAAAGAAAAAAATATATATATTTCAGCCTGTCAATTCCGAGAAGATGCACAGGAATCAAGTTCAGCCAGGCCTGCCCATGTTTACCTGGCTTATTTAGCAGTAGCTAAGCAGTAACAATTGTTGCCGTCGGGTTATTGTGTTTGCTTTCTGCCTTTTTTTTGTGAAGTGGACCGTCTGTCTTTGCACAGGGAGGAACTATAAAACCTTTTTTCTTGTTTTTATCTTTATAATTAGTGTAGTACCTTGATTGGCAGCTGTACGTGGTGATTGTGTGAATATTGTGAAAACACCTTTTTCTAATACAGATATGTATTAAATGTTATATATTGGCCTTAATGAGTATTTTACTCTACAGGAGTGGTGGAGATATTATGTCATGAGTGACATGTTTTATAATATCAGCTTATTTTCCCATACAATTATGCATTTTTTCTGTGACACTGGAGACCAGCTTTCTTCTTGGACACCTCAGTCCTGTAGCCTGTAGTATGGCATTCAACAGAAAACGAGTTTCGACAGGGTGTGGAGGCCCTATCCACCTGCCACACCCACAATCTGCTACTTGAATTGCCTGATTGCTGATTGTCTCACCACAATTAGTCACAGCTGGCTCCACTTTCCTAATGACAGCAGGGTTTATAAAAGGTACCAGCTGTGGCCCTGCAGGAAGAGGACAGAGAGAGCAGGCTAGGACCAGTGCCTTGTCAGAAAGCGTACCAAACATTGCTATGGTGTAAAACAGCGATGTGCTTTATTATGACCACGTTGGTTTAGTATGCTGGCCACTCCTGTCCCACGAACATGCCATGACTTTATGTCAATGCCTGGTCAATGAGCCAATGTTGACCTTTAAACTTTATTAGGGCCGTATCTTCCGCCTCCTGTTCACCTCTACTTCTGAAACGGTTCACATGTGCAACACAATGTCGATGGCGCCTCTCTCCGTCCTAGCACTACCTCTCTGCCAACGTCTGTGTCAGAATAGACTGAACAGTGCCTAAGACAGAGAAAGTGTCAAATTTTTTCGTTCAAGCAGCTTCAATAAATGCATCCGGTGGCAAATCATTCACTGAGTGAAATCATGGTGTGCATAAACAATGCAAAAGGTGCAAATGTAGACAATTGTACAGACAATAATAACCTGGAAGCCTGAGATAGGTTTGTCAAGTCATCCTTCAGGCGTGACACAAACTAGAAAGTGTGGGTTGAGTTATTCTGATGCCACTCATACAAACGATGTGTGATCTGCAAGAAAACGCAACCATTTGTTTATGACTCGCTCCTGAGGTTAGCCAGAGAAATGCCTTCTTTCTTTCCTACATTGCTTTCTTTGGATTGCTGTATTCTAAATTCATCCTGTAGCCAAGAAGACAATTGCTCTTTGATAGGGAATCATTGCACACATCTTTCATTATCCAATACAAAAACATAGGCTTCTTCTGGAAATTGACAACAGTTTATCATCCTCCTTAAAGTCGCTGTAGATGTTATTGTTCTGCGTATATTTCCCCAGTTCAGCTGACACTCCTTGGGAGATAGATTGGAGGAGCAGCCGGATGAGGTTGCAAAGGAATCAGTCATCTTTCCAAACCCAACAAACAAACAAAAACTGCTTGCTCTGCCTGTCACTGCATGGCAATGCAGTTGTATGTCCTGAGATGAGGGTACACGCATCAGCCATCAGTCATTCCATTGAATATTTATGGGGTTTATTTGTAGAAATCGTCACATTACCATATTATCCCATTATATATTGCGATGGAAAAGTGTTTTGTATCTGGAAAACCGGCATCGTTCTGTGCCTACCAACTGTCATATATCATCAGAATAATTTTTAATTCTGGTTTATGTACCATTTGTCCATGTATGTTGGAGGTTAGTAAATACAAATCTAAAGCACTAAATCTTGTATGTTTAAATAACTGATTTATCAAAAATTATGAAGGTGACAATCTGGTAAGCCATGGATGACAGCACTACAGTGCATCTTCCAGTGCGTCGTATTTCATCGTAAATGGAAATTATCCCAGAAGTAGTTTTCAGAGTATTGAGAGTTCAATACCAAGAGATATACCGCATAGCACTTGATTCCAACAACTCCTGACACCAGTGATCTGTTTTTGCATAATGACAAAATAAAACAGCTTGCATGTGTTTTCATGTTTTGCATGCAGCGGCAGTACAGGAGGCCATGCTGCTTGGAATTCTCACAAGACGAGGCATATATGGGGCAAATGAAAAATTAAGGCAAAAAGGGGAACGTGTGTCCAACTGCTAAGAAAGAAGCTCCTTAACACTTTGGTGCTGGGGTGAGATCACCAGTGTGTGCTCAGCAGTTTCCTTCTGCTCCAGCACATTGCTGCTGAAACCTGTTCAACGTCTTTGTCTTGCAGGAACAAGCAACATGTGTGGCAAGACGGTTGAGAAACACATCACACACACACACACACACACACACACACACACACACACAAATAAATCATTGCTTTATCTGTTTGATTCCGGCGGTAATGGGCAGGTGAATTGGTATTTTCAGTTCCAAAGCGAGGACTTGTATCACCATCTCCTCCCCTGCCCGAGCAATGCATTTGATGATTTCTTTGTTTTTCTTTTTCATTTCGTAAAGAATTCCCTCCCTTTTCTCCAGGTGTGCAAATGTGAAGAAATATTGGTATTCACATGGGCTTATCTGTCTGGAAAAATAACTGAATATGCATTTGAAATACCGCTAGATGCTGTCTGCTGGGCAAAACCAAATTCTTGTATTATTCATGATCCTTTATTAGTTCACTTATTCAGATTCCCTGTTTGCTTTATCCCTCTTCTCTGCTCAGGCATGTTCTAGTCAACAATTTCTAAATCATTAGCAATGGTCAATGGTAAATAATCGCCAGAGGTCCCAAGGGCAAATTTAAAATGAGAGGAATTAACCAGTGCTATCATTATATTAGTGTTGATTGTTTGGGCATGGAAAGTTTTACAATTTGCAATATGTTAACTGCGATAAATTATGTTATCTACGGTAATAAACAGCACTTAATTTACTTACTTTTCTTTCTTACTCAAAATTTTATCCATTGCATACTAAAGATGGTGAATAAACAGGATAGAACATGACTTATGATAGTTTAATGATAGAGTCCATTACTGTCTCTGTAAAGCATTTACCAAACATTTAGGGAGACACCAACTATGTTACGTTTAGGCTGTATGAGACATTTTTTGATAATGTAGAGTTAACAACTTCTGACGACACGGAACCAAGCTGGAACCTAGCCAAGTGGGTCGGGGATTTTCCACTGCATTACCTGAGCTGAGGTAAATGATGTCACAGTCATTGGACGTCGAGGGTTGCATGCATGACACGGGATTATCAGATAAAAACAATGGTGGATCTTGAGAGTAGTTCTGTGCAGTTAACCTCATAGCAAAAAAAAAAAAAAACGACACCGGTCTTGGAACCTTTACTATAATGTTTTTTAGTTGTATTGCATTTAAATAAATGAAGGTGTAAATTATTAATTTGCTTGCAATGGTATTTAGGCTATGTAATGGTAGTGCGTGACAAACTGAAAGGCCATTTTTAAAATCCACATAAAATAATTGCCAATGGGCAAAGCGCTGCACCTCAATTGCCTGCTAGCCTGCTGCCAAAGCCAGCACAACTGCCTAAAAATACTTTATGCCCTAACTATTATCCTTAACTAGGTAGGTTTTTTTTTTTTTAAAGAAAGTATACATAGCCACGCATTACTAGCCAGTAAAAACTAAAAAAACTAAAAAATTGGCAAGAAAGCTAAATTTACATAGATTTACAAAATGCAACATAAAAAACTGTACAGCTTTTCTCTCAAGGGGTATATGCAAGCATGTCTGGGGGCTGGTATCCATATCTCAAAAGGCCTTAAGAGGAATGGGGTAATTATTTGTAGGTGGCATATGCTCGAATAGCAAAGGCTATGGAAACTGCCATGTGTCACAGGGAACTAAAGTGGGTATCAGCCTTGAAAGAATGTAAATGGTGTCCTAGCTATTAGTCCTAGACGACAGGGACGTGTCGACATTGTGTCATAAAAATACAAAGACAAAGTTACAACTCTTCCATGGCGTTTGCAATAGGTTGACCTTCGTTCTGCGGAGCATTTATTAGTCAGATTAGAGGTGGTTATCGCAGCAGATTTAAAAAATGGTGCTGCATTCCACATTTTTGTCAGCCTCATGCATGTTAAATTATTTGTTGCTTATCCTTTCCCTGAACTGTATAAATTGATTCACCAAATAAATGTTCCAAGGTAATACATCTTCAGTCTTCCTACGTCATCAATATTAAATACACAATTTACTCTGAGTTGATAACATGGAATCTTCCTCATTGCAATAGACCACAACATCAAGCTGACCTAGCAACCAGGAACTCTGGACATCCCCATGTGTAAACACTAATTATAATGCGATCAATAGATGTTCCCCTTTGTACACCGTTACATCTGTTTTAAACACTGTCACCTACCCAAGACGTATTACACAACCTTTATGTGTCAGATAATGGAGTGAGATATGCAGATATTCAGTATATTGGCTCTTACGGACAGACATGATCAGTTAAAGAGTGCCTAAGTTGACACTCGTCCACCTAACTGGGAGACTTTTGTCATTCTGGACAGAAACTGTGCAGATTCTGAGAATTCCTTTTTTTCTCAGAATGCCAAAAGTCTGCGCAACATGAATACACAGCTCCCTCAGTTGCCTGCTCCCTGACTAAAGTTAGCTGTAATTGGTTAAACGTGTTGACAGACAGCAAGAGCTAACACCAATTTCCTCCATTGAAATGGGCGAGGCTGAGAAAGATCGACACTTTATGCTTTCACACAATTCAGCTAGACTAAACTGAACTTCAACAAAACTGAACAGCACTCAACGAAGTAACTGCTTTTTTTTAATTCAATGCGTTTTTGTCTATTCAATTAGGTTTTTGTCATTCAGTGCTGCTTTATGTATTTGATTCATTTTTTGTCTATTCAATGGTTTTCCTTAAGTAGATGCATGTTTTTGTTAATTGATTAGTTTTATTTATTATTTTCCTTTTATCACTCACACCTCTCATATAAAAATATAACGCAGCCATCTTTGTGTCAGTTTAAGCCTTTAAGCCTTAATTTCCACAGAATTCCACAGAAAACCCCTCTTAGCAACATTTGTGGCAGATTTCTTAAGAGACTGTATTGTTCAGACAGCCCTCCACTTATCATCATGGAATACATGGGTCAAACTAACAACAGAAATTAGCACGCAGCAATGAAAGGTTTGTATCGTTAACACTCTATGCCATTCAAACACTTGCCCTACTACAACTTACTGTTTGCTAAAGGTTCCTGCATAAAATAATTCCCATGGCTGCATTGGTTCCTTCATAAAATATAATTTATTCCTTAGGCAACATTGATGCAAATGTCATTAATTTACATATCACTATACACTGGTTTTATGATCACTGGTTTTCAGCAAAAAGACAAATATTTCATATTTATTTTATATTTCAATATTCATATTAAGTTATACAAGTATGGAATACCCTTCTGTTTTAATCTTAATAAAAACTGTTAATTTAAAGTAGTAACGCTAACTTAGGAAATTCATAAATTTTAGTCGTAGCAACCTTTAAGAAAATTATTTTTTGGGTGGGGTGTGGGGGTGGG
>JAOYSI010052013.1:0-18916 GCA_025775065.1 Hiodon alosoides
GGAACGAGTCCAGGCACCATCAGGACTGTGTGGGGGATGGGGTGCTCTGCCAACAGCAGCGCGAGCAGGCCATTTTGTTTCTGAATGTAACCTGTTAGAAAATCGGAAAACCTGTAAAATATAATTGGTCATTACAGCAGACCTCGGTGAATTTCACAATGCTAAACTTTTTTTTCCGGGGAGTACCTGGACAGAATGAAAAGGATTAACAAACTAAACACGCCAAACTGTTTCATATTTATTTCCCCCCACATATTTCATCCTCCTGATTTTCATCATAAAAATTTATAGTCATTACTTTTGCTCAGGCAGATTATTATTTTCTTAAACAAGGCACCAATGCTACTGCAGAATCAATGCTGTTGCGTACAGGGTAGTCAGTCAGCATGTATTAAATTCGGCCCTTGGCTGTACTCCATATAAGAAATATCTTCATGAGCCCTCGTCCTTAAGGCTACATATTTTATAACATTTTTTAAATGTCCCTCACTAATAGCTTTTGATGTTTGGCAATATGGTGACTGACTAACTGTTGACAGGAAGTGGGGGGGGGGGGTTCGACGGATCTATTTATACCAGCAGTAAAGTTGCAGCCAATCCCGACAGCACTGCAGCAGTCGTGCAGCTGCAGCAGTCATTTAGATAACACCTGTGCAGAAAACATGGTCTCTACTTATTCATTCTAATAACTAGGGGGGAAAAGCTTAAATGCATGAATAAAATTATGTACATTAAAATGCTTCTTTTGGGAATTAAGTTGTTCATTATAACTACAGGTTTTAACCATGTCTGTTTTATATATAGGATCCATGGACAAAGCGTTGTGCTTTAGATAATTATGAACGTAAGAATGTTAATTGGGTAGAATGCTTATTTACTGTTCTGATAGAAGTAGCTATTTATGTCTATAGGTCATTAAAATGCATTGCTAGTCATAACAACATGTTTGAGATTTATCCTGCTTTTCTTTGGTTATCGATGTTGCTCACAGTTCATAGACCTATATGAGGTTCCTTGGTTTAAATAGGAGGCCATGGACTTGGAATTTAGAGAAAGCATTTTATGTTTGTTTGGTGTTGGTCATTGAATGTTTACGGTTGGTCATGAGACTGAAAATGTTTTGTTACATGCATTTAGGTTTTTGTGTTTTATACATGTTTTCTATCGCAGGATCTTGTTTTGTGGGCCTGTTCTGTTTCTGTCTTTCTTTTGCTGTTTAATAAGGTCAAATATTAAGAATGTGGGGGCTCGATGGGTGATATTTCCTAATGTGTTCTAAACATCTAGGGTAAAACTAAGTATCTGCACTTAAATTTGTGGTATATTGTTTTCTGTTATAGACAGACTAAGCAAGTTTTTTTTTTTTTCTTGGTTTGTTTTTCTGTAAAATATTGGTAACACAACCAGCATTAGCAGGTCTAAACAGGATCAAACCGGTTTGCAGCGTCTCTTTCTGATTGGCTGACAGCCTGGAATAAGGGGATTGAGTGTTTGTTGTTAGAGAGAGAGGGAGAGAGAGTGAGTGGACTGGTGTTTTGGAGTGATGGCACAAAAGAGCACCTGTTTTTGCATGCTGTAAATTGTGTGTGCAGTAGTCAGTTTTACACCATACTAGTGGTTAGTGTATGTACATAACACCACAGAAGTAAATTGGAGACTGATTCAGGGTTTCGTTATATTGATCAAAGGCAAAATATGCTAGGGAGAGGTAGCTAAAAATGCCAAAGACCTCGTTATTAATGTAGTCCGGGCCCATTATTTGGGGTCCTTGTAGACTACTGCACATGTAGACTCATTGATGAGACCATTTATTTCCCCTGCCTGGGTTTGTTCAGCTGTAGTTGAGGACGTTACACAGTATTTGGTTATGGAAAAGGAAAAATGTAGTCGTCAGCTGTTGGGTCACGTCTGCTGTTAGCTTAAGTAGACTTAAAAATGACTCCAGTAATCTGAAATGGTAATAAACGGTAACAGACAATTCCCCCCCCCCCAATTCTCTGTAGATTAACTTAAATGTGTGCGGGGAGAAGCCAACATAATGTTAGAATGATTTTACATGCAAGATTCAAAGGCTTCTTAATTGACTTACATGTGCATATTTTGCGTAAGACCTGAAACAAATGATTTTGCATTCATTTGACACGACAAAACTATATCAAAAACATCCAGTAGATTAAAAAAAACTACAGAAATGAGAGTGCCTCTTTCTATCTTTAATAAGCTAGCTGGGCATGATAGCCTGGATTACCCTCATTAGTGACAGTTTATTGAATTTCTTCACCCTCTCTTAACCCTGCTCAGTTCAGAGTGGTATAGCCTAAGCTCTACTGTAATTTTCCACTAACTCGGTTCTTATTTGTTGTGATCGTGTTTTACAGAGGGAGCAGGTGCGTGTCTGCATGTTTGTGTTGTGAATAGGTTTTATGTGAACAGTTGTACTTTGTGTGTTTGTCACAGACAAGGAACAGTGGGTTTGTGTGTGTCTTAAGGAAACAGTGTTGGTTTGTTTGACTGTGTAAAAAGGTATTTGTGTGTGTGTTCACACCGATTGTGGTTAGTGTGTACCTTTGTTGGGAGAGGGGCATTAATGATCTGTATGTGTAAATGTAGGGGTTCATGCGTATGCTTAGATTTGTGCACAGCATGTTTGTCTGAACTGAACTGTGTAAACACTTGCAAATTACGTGTTTGTGTGTCCATGTGTGAATAGGTGTGATTGTAACCTTCAGCTCTCCTGAGTGCACCATGGGCTCTCACCCTCACGTACACATTTGGTACAGTCCGTGCGCAGTACTTAAGCCCTTCCCCCAGCCTTCGACCCCACCACTGTCTGTTCCCTTCTGAATGTTGCTGTTATGCATTTAGTAGTTGGGGTCAGTGCAAGAGAGGTTTTGTTGCTATGGAAAGAGTATGATCAATCTTAATTGATGTTTACATTACTGCTCTGTAATTACTACTACTACTAACCTGTTTTCTACTCCTCCAGGAAACTTAAAATGAAGGTATTGTACTAGGTTGTTTCCTGTGTAGAAGGGAATTTCTGTACAGCCCAGCAATGTACAGAAAAGTGTAAAAAGTGACATTCAAGATGGCTATCATGAGGGTCAACACCGATTAAAAAGTTAGAGGGTGATGAAAATTTGGACAACCTCTGTGTGTGATTTATCTGGTAAAATATATGTGCCTGATTTTTAGGGCCCTGTTCAGTTCCTGTTCTGTTCCTGTTTTGAACCAAGATACCTCATACAACGCCCAGTTACGAATTATAAATATTAAAAAAGGATTCATTCTGAACTGTATCTAACTGGCCAATCGGGCCTCATCATTAATGATGTTGACACTGACTAAAATATTGTGCATCGCTGGTAAGAGATAAAAGAAAAGGAAAAGGTTTTCTTCTTTCCTGGAACAAGCAACATAACGATTTTCTTTTCCTGAAAACAAGCAGCAAGTAAAATACTCCCAATAATTAAATTCTATTCTTGGTTAAGATGGAGGGGCTTGCGGTTAGGCAGATGGATACATTTAGGTTTTTAGAAGGTTTCTGGACTTTTGGTCAATTGCAGTGATTAATGAGCCAACCCACCCGATCTAATGCTGGAATGTAAATGAATGCTCCTGAAATTGTGTTCGGAGCAGGGTAATATTCCTAGTTGGATGGAATTATTTGCGTTCCATCGGTCATGTGACGCTCTAGAACGATTTCCTTTTTTTGTTGCTTGACATGTCGGAATAGCTTTAACAGCATATTTGATTAACGGATGTTGAGGGATCAAGGGGCCACAGAGTAAATAATTTGGATGATAAATGTTCTCTGGGCCGCTTTGCACATACGCACACTCACTCGCACTGGAAACTTCAGCCCTGCGCAGTTTTTTGTCATATCCTCCTCCTGAAGAAATGCAGTACTCTCGTTTATACTTTAAAGATGCTCACACTGCACTATTGTGTGCCCTTCTAATGTTGTTGCTCTTTAGTGCACAGTGATTGTAAAACATGCCTTGCCTAGGTGCCATCAAAAAAAAAAACCTTGATCTCCTGAGTTGTTCTCTCGGTAATGACTCTTTTGGAGCGGTGATTGAGCCTTATAAGCTAGAATTCGCAGGTTTGAATCTAGCTGATGTTATTTGCTGATTGGGAGGAGAATAGAATGGTTGGCACTGATTGGGCTGGGGTAGTAGGAATCCACTGGGCTGCTCTCAGTTTGACTCAAATGAGTGTCGCCGGGCGGCTTCCTAGGCTGGCTGGCAGTGCCACCAAAACGTGCCTATCCTCCAATCTAAGCTCAATCTATCCTTTGTGCTGTGTTAGCCTCTAGAGGTTAATAGAGACAGGTGTCTTGAAAGACAACTATGGTTGGAGACAAGTCTTGCTTCCTCAAACTTTGTGCGTGTGATCGAGGGAGCAGTAGCGATGAGCAAACAAATAAAAATCCAAAGCTTGCAGTCAATATGAATGCTTGCCTTATAGCTAAGCGGAAAGTGATAGTTTTGGATTTTTTCCTATGATGATAATGATGGACAACACAAGGTACACAAGGTTGTTGTGGGTTTCACTGGTTCCCTTCTACAAGCAGCTGATAAGGAATGTCTAAAGTATAAATGAGAATACTGCTAATAATTTCTTCAGGAGGTCATGACATACTTTTGTTAGTTGCTCAAGGCTGAAGTTCCTAGTCTGGGGGATGGAGTGCCAGAGACATGAATAGAGGGACCAGCTAATGTAGTGTTTTCCCTAGGTTTAAAAATAAATAAATAAATGATTATGCTAGAGTGGCGTCTCGTGAAGGGGTGCTCATTCCAAGCAATTTTGTCATTTTTTTAGAGGTAAAACTCCCATCAAGTTCTGACAGTGAAAGCGTATCCAGTTCAATCTTCCAAGATTGTGCAAAAGAAATGTCTGAACATTATATTTTCCTTGTCTTAAAGAATAAAATCACTGCATGTTTACGGATAGATGCATGCAGGCTGCCATTTTTTCCTCCTGTTAAAAAGACCCAAAACATGATGGTAATAGGGGTAAAAAGATTAGCTAGCTACAGCAAAAATCGATCCAGAAATGTACTTTAAAGAAGTTTAACAACTAACCAACTAATCAGTCAGTCTAGCTAATTTTAGAAAGCTATCGATGGGTATGTTTGCTTGCTTGCTAACTATCGATACATCCAGGATGAGAACTGATACCCCACAACGAGTTAATATCTCTACTAACATTAGCTAACTGTTAATGGTTGTATTTAAGTTACGGCTATATACCATATGCTCAATTGGGTAAAACATAGTCATTAAAAAAATCCTCTCGTAAAGGACATATTTCTTCTCAGTTCTTGATTGTTTCCGTTTACCCATGACCCCCTTGGTTGCAGGTATATCTAGGACTGAGCAGGAACCACATGGTGGGTGGGGCTAAAAATTGGCCATGCTAAATAATGATCTCACAGATTGTGTATG
This sequence comes from Hiodon alosoides, assembly GCA_025775065.1. NCBI lineage: Eukaryota > Metazoa > Chordata > Actinopteri > Hiodontiformes > Hiodontidae > Hiodon > Hiodon alosoides. The sequence goes on from JAOYSI010052013.1 coordinate 5,451, forward strand.
TTCTAGATACTCATGCAGTCACTGGCGCTCCAAAAATTCAGTCAAATTCATTATGTAAATTGTTATTCTAGGGATGGCTAACCCCTTTGGCTCCCATTTGGGGATGGCTAATTGATCTACATTAAACTAGGCTATATAGCCATTAATGGAGAGTAACATCAAAAACCGCTGGATTGTGTTTTTCTCGGCAACGTTCGTTACTTTATGGTATGACTAATTGGCGATTATATAGCTATAGGTATGACACATTTATTGGGCAATTGTTAAGAGATACTGGAACTTCATACCGAAGCCAACTAGGTACTAGCCGTCTTTCCCATGAATCAGCCTAGTCTTGTTCCAGTTCCAAAGCAATGGAAAACAAGCAGGAACCAATGCGGCCATGAGTAGGCTTGGTACAGGTTGGTTCCTGGTAGTAGTGGAAATGAAATGCATTGCGGTAGCTGCGCTCCTGATTCCTGGAGCGGCGTTGCACTGCTGTTGTATAACGGTACAGGAAACACTGCGAAGTATACTCTAAAAACCAGATGACTCTTTAATGCTTATGGGATGTAATCGTATACAGTAAAAGGCTGAGAAGGGGATTGCAGTCTATATGGATGCCTGCCTTGAATTTAAGTATTTTCTGTTTAATGAGATGGAGAGGGCAGAAAGAGAATTTAAGTCTTCCAAAACAAAAGTTTACTTATTTAGCAATTCAGTAGTTTAATTAGAACTACTGTATTTTTCGGAATATTTTGATGTACAGCAACACCCCGAGTTACGTAAGGAATGCGTTCCGTAAACCTTTACGTAACTTTAATTTTACGCAAGTCGAATTTGCAAATTACTTATAAGAAACTGCAATATTTATTTAGGTCGATTTATTTCCCGAGCTATTATTGATAGAATTTTTCTGTCTTCATACATACAAATTTATTTTAATTTTTAATCAACTTTTCTTCCAAAGTAATTGCAGACCTTTGTTTTTTAGATTTATTACCAGCGCATTCGGTTTCGTGTTTCGATTCCATTCTAAGGGTAAATAAACAATGAACACTAGTGGTGATAAACCGGTGACTAAGCTAACCGCGCGTGGCATCTACTATTGTATGTACATACATACTGCGGTGGGTGTCAAAGACGGCGCAAAGCGGCAAACGTATTCATAGTATGCTAGTAGTTCTCAGAATTTTCATTTTTGTAGTTTTCGAGATTTATTACGTAACTTGAATTTACGTAACAGGGTGTTACTGTAACTGCTCTCATCAACTAATAAAAAAAAGTTAGGGCCTTAGGTTACGTTGTTCACTTGCTCGTCACAGTTTCCTGCCATTTTGTTTTTATGTAATAGGGTAATAGGAATTTTATATTAATAGAGTAATAGGATGACTTTTCGTGTGATTCCAGATAGATGATATTGTATTATGTTTTCAAACTGAGCTACGCTTTGTCATTCATGTGCTGTTGCACACCTTAATTGGCGGCATGGGAGCCATAAACAATATTATGAATATAGTCAGGTTTGTTATTTAGATTACGTGAGGATTACTTTTACAGTCTGTGTGCTCGGCCAAGTTGATATGGTTGAAAATGTGCAGCTTGCGGTGGGGTCGTATTTCCAGTGTTGGCTTGATCCGACTTTCCTAACCATTTTACTGAATTAGTGTGTGTAGTATGTTCTGGGGGAAAACTACTGGATGGATTTAAATGAACTCTTTCTAAAGTTAAGACACTACTATTGTCCTTTCAGCAAAAGGACTGTAATGCTTTTGAGATGCCTTCTGAATGAGCAGAGTGAGGTCTAAAGGCAAGATTTTTTTTCCCTTATAACCATTGATCTTTAATTATTTATTAGGTTGGCATATTGGTCTGGCTCCCCCTTGTGTTATAGTGCCAGTTGTTATCCCTCCCCCTCCAGCATTATAGACTTCAGAGTGGTACAGCCCGTGCTTAGCTGTAATTTTCCACTCAGGCTCTCGTCTGTCTCTGTCTGTTTTAGAGAATGGGGGAGGGGTGTGTGTTCAAGTCTGGAAGTTTGGGTTTGTATGATGGGTAAAGGTTTTAACATGCAGTGATTTCAGAACAAGTGTGTGTGTGTGTGCACGTGCATGCATGTTTTTAATGTGGCATTAAAAGGAGGGTGACTTTTGTTTATTTTTGTTTTTGCTCATGTTTGGACTGGTTTTGGAAGCCACCCAGTTTGTTTATTCACACTATTTATTGCAGTGTATCTGTTTTGAGGGTGGGTTTGTTCCTGCAACTGTTTGGGTGCCTAAAAATGTCATCTTCAGCATATGACATGTTCAGCATGACATTGTGTTTGAGAACGGGACATCCATCTCCGGTTGCACAGTGCACACAGTTTGTATTTTAGTGTTTGTATTAGCACGTGTAATTGTGTCATACAAAAATCCCAAGATAACTGTATTCTCACCCACTCAAAACCATTTGGTACAGTCCAAGCTCAGTAACCCTGTCCCTCCCCCCACCTTTCTGCCTCCGCCTGCCCCTTTCCTCTCTCGCCCCAGCCGTTGTCCGTTCCTTCGTTCATTGTAACACTAGTCGTGCAGGCGTTTCTTTTTTTTTCTTCTATCAAACTGGAAACGAGAAGAACAAAAGAGGGGGAGGTGTTCTTACGCAGACTGCTCTCAAAGGTCCATGTCGAAAACCTGCTTTTTTTCTTAAAACAATTTTTTTAATGATGTTTTACTGTTTACTGTTTTAATCTAGATTCAACCGTTACTTGATTTTTAATTCATGTTAATTTGTTTATTTTGTGTTTTTTTTCGATTACAAGTTGCGGTTCAAGGCACAAACATATTTTTTAGGCATTTGTTGTAGAATTTAAAAAATGCACATTCTAATATATTTTTAATATTAATGTTTTACTGTGGAAGTTTTGTAGGGTGACATTCGAGCCATATTGTGATTGAGAAAATTGTATCGTTCCTGCAATGATTAGGATGACTTTATGATTGGTTGTATATGTATTGCCTGCATATTTATTTTTAAAATGTTGCATATTTGCAAATGTTATTGAAGCGGCGAATGCATGCAGATGAGCACAGAAGAATGTGCATAACTATAGGTCTCGCACACACCGCTGAACACGCATGGACGGATTTCAGGTGTCAGGTGTCATCCATGTGCCGTACTAACGAAACGGCAATTGACAACGTTGGAGCATCCCGTTGATGTCTCTGGTGACTGTATCCCATGGGCCAGAGATACTTATTACACACTGACTACATTTTACACAGGTGTATTGTATTACTTTTGTGTTTTATTCGTTTTAACAAAGACACAAGTGGATGCATGCCGTCAGGTAGGAGATGAAATATGGGGACTGGTGATTGCTGCACTGTAAAAACACAGTATAGTATAGCAGACTAATCAAGAGAGCCACAGGTTAAGGCTTACCTGTGTGTGAGAATGACTCGCGTAAAGTTCAAAGGGAAGGGACGGGATTCTGGGAAACTAAATGAACTCCTTGTTCTCTTCCGCCCCAACAATGGAAGATGACATGAAATGGGGAGACTAATTCTGAATCTGACTAGAACTTTTTTGTGCTTGTGGTGTGGTGGCTGATTGGAAAGACAAGGGGGCCTGGAGTGAAGGGAGGAGAGTGAGAAAGGAACTTGTAGGATATGGATCACTCCTAATTCCTTTTCCTTTTTGAAATGGGTATAGATGTAGGAGATGCAGAAGACCATTTTGGGCTACTCAAGCTATCCAAAATGACCAGCATGGGTTCTTTAAGTAGTGGTTGTTGCTGCAAAATGTTTAAAGGAGAAATGGAATGAACGGCGTAGTGAGAACAAAAAGATATAGACATGGAAATGTGTATATATAGGAGTATATAGGACATAAATGTGTATATATAGGAGTAGTGACTAAGTTTTTGACTAAATCCATTCAACAAATTAGACCTTTTTACATGCTGTATGATTGGTGACCATCTCAATGTTGTATCATTGATAGGAAGAGGAATGAGAAGGGAAAGAGAGAGGTTCCGGTCTTTCTGGATTGAAGTTACAGCATTTTTGCTTAGTTTTTTGGCATTTGCCAGAAACTCTTTACCTTTTGATTATATAACTAAACCATCAATGAATTCCATTAGTAGGTTAACCTGGATTTGTATGTGGTTAAGCAGATTGATCTGTCTTGGTGTTTTTTTTTTTTTAAATGTTTTTTGTGTGTGGGGCCATATCCCACACTGGTCCTATGTTAACTGGTCAAATTTATGCCGACTCGTTCCCTACCTAGCTTGCTCAACTTTGAGCCACCTAATGGGATATTACAGGTGTTGACATGATCCATCTGTGGATCACAAGGCTCAACCTGCTTGCCTTTACCAGCGGAGCCACTCAAGAGTCCTCTATGAACGCATCTGGTGCATGTTCTTTTTACACGACCAGAATGTATATTGGGTATGTTTTTGCATAGCCTATATGGTTTAAACTAACTCTAATTTAGTAAGTTTGTGTGGCATGATGGGAGTCGTTGGTTGATGGTAGAAGCTCAATGTACAGGTACTTGTTAAAGGTCTTATGCTTGGAAATAGAATATAACCTTTAGAATTAGACCAAAAAAGGAAGAAAGGTGTGTCACGTGTCTGTAATCGTCATAGCTTTCATGTTTACCTATATAGCTTTCTCTGCATCCACCTGGATAGTGAAATGTCCATGTGATTGTAGTCGTAGGCTGGGTTTAAATCAAAATGTTGGAAACCCGCTAATCGCACTTTACATAAATTGTTTTTCGTGAAGTTTTGTTTTTCAGAGCAGAATAAATAAATAAAAATGAGGAAAATCAGTTATGTCCAGTGTGATTAACAGGTTGCACCCTGCCTTAGATTCCGGAAAATGTTCTTGGATGACACTGTTAGGGTTTACCTGCGACAATGAGGGAAAATTCCACAAGGCCTCTAAGGCCAGTTCCCTGTAGGTTTAATGGGCTCTTATTTAACCCATGTCAATATTACTGAGTCTTTGCAGCTTGGTTTGGCTATGCATCATTAAACTGAAGTAGCCAAAATGATTAATTGGCAAGTCTAAAAAGCGTGGAACTGTAGGTGAGTCTGTTCCATGAAGACAACGATGACATACCTTTGGCTTTGGACAATCTATTTAGTGCAAATAAGTATACCTACGTTTAACAAAATACCGGGTTAATTGACAGGATTCGGCGCTGAAAGTTATCGGCCTGTTTCCATCTCATCGTTTCACCTGTTTATGGACTTAAGCCTGCGATGCATACATTGAAGGCTCATATGGGCATTGTCGATACTGGCTATGCTATGCCGTTTTTGTTTCAACAATGAGACATTTAGTAGAATTTTAAAAGCAGAAGGACCAGAAACCTTTGCTAGCTGTTTGGAACTAGCACCACTTGCTCTGATATTAGTTGGTAGTGTGATCGAACCGACACCAAAGATGGAGAATGCAGATGGGGGGGCAAAACAATGGTGAAATCAGTAGTAACTCAAGTTCTACAACAAAATATTTAAATAATTAAACATACACATTTTTCCACATTGTCGGCAAGCTCATATTATCGATTCTTGCCTTTTTTCTATTTTTCCCATAAATTCCTTTCTCCTTCGTAAAATGGGCAGTACATTACCTGATACCCGCATTCTTCCAGATCCCTGAGAATAAGATCCCAGAGACATCGACACTCCCCTGCCCCCTGACTGAATTGCACTTTCTGAATATCACTCCCTCTGATCTGAAAGAACCTTTTCATTTTCCTTGATAGCTAATGTTGAAAGTAAAGGGAAATTTCGCCAAGTTTAAATTGTTTGTTTGTATTCTCCGGTGCCCTTGATATTTGAATTTATTCATACGAGTATCTTAACAGGCTATTTCTACTAAAAGCACAGCTCTGGCTGCTGGGCTAATTGGTGTATTAAAGCAGTTCCATAAAATATGATACTTATATATTTTGTTTTAGGTTCTACGTGCTGTTCCTTGCTTGCTCCATGAACATTGCACACAACAGGACGCACAGGTAAGAACATCTATTTTGTTAATATTAGAAGTTTTATTTAAAACTGCAAATATTTTAATATATTGCATAAAGGTACTTTGTTTTTTTGAAGCAGCTCTGTGAGTCTTTATTTTAACGGCATGTTGAGTGTAATTAAAGAATTAACTCCGAAAATCCATTTAAATTATATAAATAATAACATATCGTCTACAGCAGGGGTTTTATATCGCCGTATATATACATATCGTCTACCCCCAAGGGGTCCATGGATGGACTTCAGGGGGTTCGTGGAAGTCAAATAAAAATTTTACATTTATATTCATTTATATGCATTTTTCTAGGGGAGGGGTCCATAGCTTTCACCAGATTTTCTAAGGGGTCCGTGACTCAAAAAAGGTTAAGAACCACTGGTCTCCAGTCTAGAAGCATGTAAACACTTCAAACCGTTATGTAACCCCAAAGCTTTGTAGCTGGGCAGACTTAGTACCCAGACAATGTCATTCGCGGAAGGGAAATGGCCAATGAGGGAAACGCAAATTGTAAATGGGAGGAGTTGTACCTTGTAGGTGTGTCTGATTAAAGAGGACACATGATCTCACGACAGCTTGATGATTCAGTGTGAAAAAATTCTATATAGATAGAATTATCTACAAAGTAAGTTGAACCGATTCTAGATTTAATGGAGACTAAATGCTTATCTTACGAGGTATTTTGTACTAAACTCATGGGTCTACTAGTCTGACTGGTTGATTGTTGATTATTGATTATAGTTTCAATATTTTGTATATCATATTTTTTTGTTTTAATAATAAAATTCACTATTGTATACTGAATTGGTTCAGTGTGCACAGCTTTAGCAAAGAATCTTCTAGAAAAATGGATAAAAGGAATGTTAGGGTACCCTCTGGTGTTACTTCACGAATACTGCAGCTGCAGTCTCTTTTGTCAAATCAAAGATCCCTCCCACTGCCTTATCCGATGTCGATGATTGTTTACTGTCCAGCAGTCTTGATGAACCAACTTTCTTCCCCCGTACAGTGTGCTATAGTGTTTTACTGAATGTTTATTTCTGACCAGGTGAAAAATGGACGTGGCAGTAGCAGAAGAGCCTCAGAAGAAAGTTTTTAGAGCTAGAAAAACTATGAAAATTAGCGATCGACAGCAGCTAGAGTTCCTCCACAATTCCCTCCCTTCCTGCACCATCCCCTCTCCTTCCGCTCCCTCCCCCTCTCCCCCTTCCGCTCTGGTTAATGGAAAGCACTCCGAGGATGAGCAACCGGACGGCGATGAGGAGGGTCAGAGTCCCGCCAATGAAGGGGAAAGAGAGATGCGCCCCGGCACCCCTGCGTCTCGCTCCCCATCTCCCCTGGCCCTGGCCCTGTCTCTGTCCCCTTCCCCTTCTTCACAAACTACAGAGCCGAGGGCTTGCACTCCCCCCTTGTCAGCCCCTCAGTGTTCCTCAGATGACATGGATAAAGCACAAGAGGAAGCTCTCTCTCCTTCGGTTGAGGTCGGAGAGAGGAAAGATGAAGAGGATGAGAAGGGAGAAGAAACGGTTACTAAGGAGGTTTGTTGAGTTTTAAAATTAATGAGAAACGGTAGGAAGTTCAAGTAAAAAGGTGGTTGGAGGATGGTAATGGCAGTGAAAGATCATTTGGATTGTGTGCTCTTATTGTGCATAAGAGAACGGTATACATTTATCTCTGTAATATCACCTTCCTCAGGGCTGTAGCCAGAAAGTAGACCCCTCATCTCCCCAAGAACCTTCTCTAGACATCACTGCCCCTCCCTCGACCTCTGAGGGAGAACAAGACACAGAGAAGGGTGAGAAGGAGGCCATGGATACAGACCTTGCTCCCATGGCAACCGACGAAATTGCCACACCTGCTCTCAACGCGGCCTCTCCATCCTGCCAATCGCTCTCGTCGCCCCAAGCGCCTGAGTCTGACTTAGAAGTGAAAGAGGGGTTTCTGGTCCTCAGCGAAGAGGACGAAAACCAGGCAGAGAAGGATGAGGAGAAAAAGGAGAACGCCACCATTGAGCGGAAGGATGAAGAGAAGATGGAGGTGGATCTCGACAACGGGGGCGAGGAGGGGCAGGATATCGGGAAAGGGAACGAGGAGGGGCAAGATATCGGGAAAGGGAACGAGGAGGGACAGAAGGCCACAATAGTGGGCGAAGAGAAGGAGGCTGGGATTGACTCTTCAGCCGTTCCTCCAACCTCAGGTAACCAAGGGAAGAATAATAAAAAGTTCTGATGCGCAAACGGGCACAGTGAAGATATTATAATGGGGCCAAGAGTGAAGCCCTGAATGCTGTTTTCCAGCTTCTTCCCAGTGTCCTTACAGTGTTCCTGCCTCTGTTTTACTGTGGGCCGTTCTTTCAGTAGTGTTCTCTGGACAGGAAAAAAAAAAAAAAAGGAACCAAATGCCGACGTACTTAGCTTGGAAATAATCGGAAAACAACACTTCCGGGTTCTCCAGCTTTCTTGCCTGTCCTTTATTTCCCTTCTTGAAACAAACCAAAACGCTCTTCAGGGATCCCCGTCACGGGTTCACCCCAAACAAAACAAACTAAATTAACAAACTAACAGAAACCCGCAGATAAACTTAGAGGCGCTGTCGGTACTCCCCCTGTTGGTTTTTTCCCCGCCCGGTTCCTCTCCAAACCTCCAGCGCTTACTGAGGGATCGCAGGCTGTTAAATTGTGTTCATAATTACCACAATCCTCAGCCGGTGCTGGTGGGCGTGCCTGGACCTCTCCTGCATGTGTTCTTGAGACGGACGCGCGGCACAAACTGCTTTTTAGAATTTCCTTCATAAGTCTACATTCTGTGAGAGAGAGTTATAATACTTATAATGTGAACTGCACGTGTGCTTAGGGTCTACCAGTGTCATCCTTTTCTAAAGCTGAAACTCTGAAAGCGGACCTCCATCCCTCAATTTGCAGGAGAGGAGGAGTGTAGCCCCGCCACCCCAAGGAGGAAGCGTAGCCTCTCCCAGGAGGGGGATGCAGATGGAAAGCGGGAAGAAGAGAAAGAGGGGAAGAGGCAGAAGGTAGAAGGGGATGAGCTGGAGGCACAGTTAGAATTAAAAATCAGATCGGGCACAGGAAGTCGACTTCAACTTGAAAAGGTGGGCTTGGTTGAATTATTATTATTTAATTTTTTTTTAAATTCCTTCTTAATTCTTGATTCTCTTTCATGAATACCTCTGGCTCAGCGCATTTTGTTAACTCCATGCACCTCCCTGGCAGGTAGTGCAGCAGCTGGTGGAGGAGCGTTTGCGGGTCTTGCAGCTCAGCGTTTTTGACAGGAGCTTGCAGGAGCTGAGGGAGAGAGTGGAGAAGATGGACTGCGCCACCAAACACCAGCAAACGCTCAACACGCTGCAGGTAGCTGACCGCTACCACGCTAGCTGCGCCGGGCATTCGCTGAGCCTCACTACGGCAGGTCAGGGTGATGCATGCCAGACCAGAATGTGTCTTGAATGGATGTTCGTTCACATAAATGAGATACAGAGGGGCACGGTTCAGAGTGTGCAAGGCTTAGTAGACTAGTTATAAATATTGCATCTCTTATTTTGATACTTTACTCTCTTAACGTCTCTTTCAGGCCAAGATCGCTCGGCTGGCTAAGAAATTCGGAGCTGCCAACCAGACTAAAGATAATGTTAAGAAGCCGACCGAGGTGAGACGGAGAAAGTGGTTTTTCAAAATGTAGTTAATGGTCAACACAAAGAACAGCGTTGCTGTTATTATTTTCAGTGGTATGGTCAAAGCTCCTATCGGATGACTACTGGGTCTGAAGCAAGTTCAATTTTGTCAAGACACAATGTCCAGGACATGGATTAAGGCAGTAGTTTGAGTAATTTATTCTCTGGAGGGTAATGAAAATGACTGGCAGGGGTATCATCACTTCTTCTGCAGCAGACCACTCTCAGACAGTATGGCACATGCCAACTAAAAGTTGCAGGACCAAAGCTAGCTAAATTCTGATACCAACTCTTTGTGTTGGGTGATTCCAGCAATCCCTATAAAGGTGTATATTCACATTATGCCAATGACTGGGTTACGGCTCTGACCTTAACTTTTTGGAATTGCTGCATGGTACAAGATACAACATGTCTGTGGACATTTCACATGGAAGATGTACAAGCCATGCCAGGATTTATTAGGAGCCCAACAGTCCAAACAAGCCACAAAGCAACTCTGCGAAGAAAGCCAACAAGTGCACTAAAGAGAGTTGACCCAGGAATGGTTTCTACGCTGAATCATTAGATGCCTAATATGCTGAACAGTCCACAAGTCTCACCATGGAGACCAAGCGTACGGTAATCCAAATGGAACAGTGGGTGGTGGAGGCTACGTTCTGATGGCAGAATTCTTCACCATCCCAGCACGGGCGATACTGTTTCAATTGTGCAACGCTGCTCTCAGTCGCAATCTAACCTGCAAACTCTGGATCACAGGGCTCAGTCTGCGTTCCATTGAGCACCTATACCACTCAGGATGCTGAGTTTTTAAAGAATGTTGTCAATGTGTGAACCGCTGCAGAAATTGGCAAAAAACGAAAATGGACCGAAAAAGGAAGCTCACCAACAGCCTGATGTAGCTGGTTGAAAGAAAGACCATGTTGGTCCGTTTGCATTCTAAGCTGCATGCTGACCCATCATGCATCCTAAATTCAAGTATTCCAAGGAAGGTCTTCCTCCTCTGCAGAGAAGAGTCGTTTTTGACATAACCTCATGCTTAGTTTCAGACTTTTATTGCTTTAGACGATTAACATGGATCGGTTTGCATATATTGGAAAGGGAGGGGTACATGGACAAGTCTTACCTTCTCCAACGATAAGTTGAATATCTGATTATTTGGAACCTTCTAATTTTATACTCAAAGGTGTATAAAACGAAGGCCATTTTATTGAGAAGGTTTTGGCTGCCTTCAACTAAGGAATCTGAGGAGTTAAAATGATCCCCTGTGTTAAAACCGACTTTTCCTGTCATTAATCAGGCCTCCTCACTTCCGTCCAGTGCTGCAACAACACCTGCTACCTCCACGAACACCACTGCCACATCACGGTAAGGGAGTGCCGCGGTACACAACTCCGGTCCTCGCGGACACATTGCATATCAGTTGGCAGTTAGAAGAAACAGCCTGAGATTATGCCAGATTTTCTGCCAGCGAATGGTACATGTCTGATTCCTGAAGGAGAAGGCCGCACAGGAAAAAACAGGAGGCATGCCACATTTTTTATCGGGGCTTGTCAATTACCGCACACCACTGGAAGGTTTACCAGCTCCATGTGATCAGTCAGGAGTTCCCAAAGTAACGGCAAATCTGCGACATTAAATACTTTTATTACCATACGCTTGCCAAAACGCACAGACAGCTGCTGATATCCTTTGGGAAATCAATCGGCAGCACTTGACGGCCATCAGCGGAAGGAGGAGACTGGAGGAGGGCATTATACTTGTGTTTAACAGCCGCAGGCTCAATACAACCTCAAGGATAGCTTTTGTAATGCCCTAGAGCATGTACCACCCATAGTAATGGATGAGAATCTCTTAGGGCCTGCACCACTTCCATGACAGACAATGTTTACTGATATTCCAGGCAGAGTTCATTAGTTTTATCCCTGCCGTCAGTGGGCGAACCGGACGTTCATTTTAATGCCATGATTTATCCACCCCTAGAAATAGAATAATAGTAATTATAGCATCCAAACTTATGTGCATTCTCTAGTTCATATGCAAGACTGTATGTGAATTAAAAACTCACTACTCTGACTTACTACTGTCACATTATTCTTGGAAAAGATGAGGGTTCTGGGTTCGTTGTTGTTATTTCTGAGGAATAAGTTCCTGATAAGTGGTTGTGACGAAATTCAACTCTCCCAAGGTTAAAAATTATCGCAACCGAATCGCTAAACTTTGATAAGCAACTTTTGAAAACTGTGTATGGGGGTTCAACTGTAAAACCATAAGCAGTGCAGGCTGTTAAAGCAGATACTGGTAATATAAATGGGGAAAGTTAGCGGATGGTGGTACTGGCATTTGGGGATGATTAAAAACCACTTAATTTTTCCTGAATTTTTTTTGCACTTAAAAAAATATATTTTTATAAATAATTAAAATAATAAAACCTCCTGTCTCGCTTCTTTCTTTCCACACTATTTATACGTCTTAATTTTTTCTTTCAGTAGGGTGTTGAGAACAGCAGTGGAGTCCAAGCAGTCTGCCCAGAACCAGACCAGCTCTGGCGGCCTCACAGGTGAGTGAACCAGTCTTCCTGGACCAACTTCCTATACATTCCTCTGCCCTTTTGCTGGTTGCAATGTGAGAATGCTATCAAGATGGCGAGTCAACACTTGCCAGTAGCTCAACCTCATGCCCTTTTGGGTTTTGTCTTTTCTGTGAGTGAGCCAATCGGTTCCACCAGATGCTCAGCGTTTTTAACCCCCCCCCCCCCCTTTCCTCCTGTTCACCGATCCAGCTCAGCATAAGTCTCTCTCTACCCCGACTTCTGCCAGCCTCTGCACCGTGGCACCGTCCCCCGTTCTGTCGCTCATGGCGACGGCAGGCAGCTCCAACGCTGCTCCTTCCAGCGCCACTGTAGAAAGGAGCCAGCCGGGAACCCTGCTACTAAAAACCACGCCCACCAACAGTGTTGTTGCTCAGAGCACCCCCACATCTGCCCAACAGCCCGTTTCCCTCCAGCCCCTACTCATACAGTTGCCCCTCGCTGTCACCAGCTCCCAGGGAGGGGCCATCATGACCAACCACAACACTGGTGTTGAACTGTTCCCTGTAACGTCATTAGCGGCAGTGAGCACTCTCAACAAATCCAAAACAACAACCCCCACCACAACTTTCATCCTCCAGAAAAGCACCCCTCTGTCCTCCGCCCCTCCTGTGACTCCCTCCCAGTCACTGCCCCAGATCACACTGACCCGGGCCGTGTACCCCGGGGGCAGTGGGATAATTAGCGTGCCAAGCTCGGGTGTGTCCGTCTCCTCAGCCCGCACCCCCACACAGTGCGTTTCAGTGGTGGGGGTGACCTCATCGTCATCATCACCATCGTCGTCCGCACCAGCCGCCACCGGGGGCCAGTCTGCCGGGTCGACGGCCACAGCACCGACATCTGTCACCGCTATGGCTTCAAAAACAGGTGAGTGCTGTTGTGGTGACTGAACTGAAACTCGAAGCCCAGGTTCAATTAAAAATGTTAAGGGGTAAGAATGATTAATGTTAACATTAATCGAGATAAGCAAGTTGAACACCTCTCCTTTCACCCTGTCAGATAACCAGACCACAATCTGCACTGCAGTCAAGACTCCTGTAAAGGTGAGGCTTCATTTTATTTGAACTGCTTTTGATTCCATTTAATCTTTGTTAATATAGAGTGCCGCAGGCACAACAGATTTTTGTAGGCCAACCCGGAAGTTAGCATCACCTTGGTTCCCTCAACAAAAAGCCAATAGGATTTTTCCATTG
>JAOYSI010052024.1:0-25618 GCA_025775065.1 Hiodon alosoides
TTTTATATTCCATTATATATATATATATATATATATATATATATATATATATGGAATATATACCTATTCAACCTCATTCTCTGCAATAGCCAGAATTTAATAATGTGCCATTCAGAAACAAAATTAGAAGCATATTTTCATACATTACTTGTTTACAGTTCTTTCTCATGGGATAGATTATGTAAAGTAGCACCCTCTCTGCTTTAAGGAGAGCACAAGTGATTTTGATTATAATCCCATTTTAGGTTAAATTTATTTGATTTCGGTGCATCGATTCACTCTCAAAAAAGACCTCTCTTTAAGATGTCTAAAATAAGACCTGAAAAGTAGCCTTTCATAGACTGACCCATCCTGGGTGCACAATAGACAGCAGAGAGCCATGGCCCTCACACTGTAAGAGGATACGATGGCTTTGGATTAACTGCTATCTATCTCTCGTGCTTCAACAACCACCATACTGTTTTCTGACACAGCCTTTAATAACAATTTGTTCACAGAAATGCATGGCTTAAGGCAACAACAGCTCCATTCTCCCACATGATGTTGACTTGAAAACGGTCAAGACTTTGTTGTTGTTAGGAGGATGATGTAAAATAGATATGCTTCACCATGTGATGAAAATGTGACATTCCATCTGGCTCCAGCCACAAACTACATATATTTTAAGGTTCTTGACTGTAACTAATTAAAACAATTTTGGAGAACCTTATCTAAAAACATACTGAACTCTCTTACAATCCACCCATTCAATTCCCACAAACCTCTAGTATGTGGTTGAATCACATGTGTAGTTGCTGAAGGCATTATCTGTGCTTGAAATAATCAAATTAATGCTGGACCGGCAAGTTGCACAATTGGGCATTTAGATAAAGAAAACAAATGTTGTTTTTTTCCCCCAATGATTTGTTTTTTATGAGCACACCAGCATCCCAACTCTCACACAAAATTAGCAAGTTTGATTTAAAACTTTAAAACTGGGGATATTTCATAATTATGTTGCTTTGTCAAAGGATACTAAACATGGTGAATGCTTTACCTGGAAAATGGTACTTCCTTGCTTCTTTCCCACTTATACAAGTTTCCATCTTGGCAACTGGAAAAATGTTTTCCCAGACAAGGAAATCGAGATTATATACCGAGATACAGTTCACACATAAATAAACATCAACACATTTATATTTCCCTGAAGTGAAAACTGCTGATTAATAAATATAAAAATATATTTAAAAATAAATAGGGGTGAACAAAGCAGCAAATCTGAATTATAAATACCGTTTCTCTCATTTACACCGTGTTTTTAAGTGACGTTTTAACATAGAGATAAAACAGTGTTCATGGCTTTTTATAACTATAAAATAGATTCATTGCAACTTACGGAGCTTCCTATTTTTGCAGAGTTCAGTTTGCAGATCACACGATCCGGTAGTGAAGAAACTTTTCAGCTCGCTACTTCCCTCTGTAGGCTGTTTTGAGAAGTACAGTTATAATTTTATTACACAGAATGTACAATCATAATATCAAGTCTACATGATGATAATCCTTCTTACGTTTCTTTATTTTCTTCATATAGCATTGAAACTTTAACACATAGATTTTGTTTATCTTTGTGCAATACTATACTACAATACTTTATTTTTTAATCTAACAAAAAGAGACACATACCACAGTTTTTTCCATCTGATGTCTTGCCTTGTAAAAGGCTTTTAATGATCCCTCAATTTTAGACCTCAAGATTTGAAATCTACAACAGAAGAAAAAATAACACGGTCTCTTTAGTTTCACCATTTATTTTTATGCATTTACAACTTATAATGCATTTTCTATTATTACATGATTTCTTTGTCTTAGTTTTTATCATCATTTTGTTGCCTTAAAATCTGACCATCAACCCCCAGTAGTGCTATATTCAAACTCTGGGTTGATAGTCAAAGTATTTTCAGAATAATTTGGAGAGAAAAATTGGAATTTTCTTTAGCAAACCTTATCAAACTATTTTTAGAGCTCTGCTAATCACCGTAGATCTGTCCAGAGATTAATAAACCTTGTTCCATGTTTCCTGTCATTAAATACTGATCTGTCATAATGACCATCGGGGAACTGTAGCAATTGAAGAACTCACTAATAGAAAGATATATGTTTCCCCCTTCCAGTATCAGTATGAACTTCCTTTTTAACACTTTACATTTTGCTAAAATATTTAACAAATATCATAAATTATTTAATATAATTCAACCCCAAGATCAATTACTAACACGACAGTGCAGGGCTACTCACTCTAGTCTGTCTGTCTGAGCTTTCCGAAGTTTAGTGGGATTCAAAGTCTTTTTCCCAGATGTGAAATTAGCTGCTGATAAAAGTGTTGAATGTGAACTACCTGTAAAAGAAAGATGAGCATAGATATTATTGGTAATATATTTAGATACAGTTAAATTACATTTTCTGCATACAAATATTATTTTACATTAGCATTACCTACAGTGGCTATAATATAAATTGTCCATGCTAAAGTAAGAATATCAGTGAACATGAATAAATAGAACTCTGTAATATGCAGTGGGGCGTTTACCTCCATGACTGGGTCTGGTGCTCATGGAGCAAGTACCGGTAACAGGGGAATAGGTTCTGTCTGGTGCAGGTCTTTTAGCTGGTGTCCCCTGGCGCAAAATAGATCAATTACACTTAATTTTTTAAATCTGTATTTCACTAACGTAAAATACTTTTCTTATTCATAACAGTTTCCCTTTATTTATTTATTAGTTGTCTGATAGTTAAAATCTCGTGATGAGAAATGTAAAAATGAAAATTGGCTAACATAATAGTAATTTCAATTTGTCGCAAAGCTTCTTTCGTACGGGATTGATACCAGAGTTCGACTTTTTATACAAGTAACGTTAACCAAATGTCGACGGAGTTCTATTTGACATCATTCTATATAGATTACTGCTGTGCTTAAACATTATTTAGCAATCTTGCTCGTTTTTCTTATTTACGATTCAAGATTTCGCTTTTAGGGGGAAGTCAGGCATAATGTGTATTTAACTAAGGTGAAAATAGTTCGTTTTAGTCTTATGCTATGTTGTTTGAGAGATATTATTATCGTGACTACTCAATAATGGTTCATCGAGAAATATTTAAACACCATTAGTTAAAAGCTCATTATTTCTCTTTAGTATTGGTACAAAGAAGCACTACAATATACGTCTTAATTTTCCCTGCAAGCATGACAGTATACGGATTTAATATTAGAGTATTTCTGTCGAAGTCAACACTCGGTATACTCACGCCTTCCTTTCCCTCTAAGCGGAGAGCTCTTTTGGCACTGTAAAAAAATAGAATGCATGTAATTAACCTTAGCGAACATGATAAATAAACACTGTCGTGCGAAGGAAGAATACCGAATAACAATATATTAGTGATTAAATGGTTTAAAAAGAAATCACTTACGGCATTTTGGTCGACGTTTTAATGTTAATGAATCGTCTCGACGTTATTTCTACTGTGATTGGAAATTGGCGCGGTACGTCGAAAAATATTTCCAACCAGGAACATCTACTATATACCATTTCGATAAAAATGGTGATTGCCGCATGTCAAAGTCACAGAAAATATAAAATAAACCCACTGTATATTATAATTTGTATGCATGTTTAAAATACATTTTTAATTCGGCCAGAGTTTTACAAATTAAAACTAAATAGGGAACTTTCTCAAAGTCTTTGTTTCTTTCCATGTCGGTTTCAAGTGTGCACTAGCAAAGACTAATTGTTTACAAAGCAACACATAGGCGAGCAGCCGAAAAAAGTGAATAATTTTTCATTTAGGGTTATCATCATGCCAAGCAAGTAGATATATTAAACATACTTCTGGATAATGTGTTCCATTTAAAATGTAAGCAAAACGTCGTGTGTCACCACATTTTGTTTACTCGGTTTTGCAGATGAAATAACGTCGCTAGCTAGTTAAACTGGATATACACGTTTAGGCATCCTGAGCTTGATATCAGTTGTATCTTATTATTGATCATTATCAAAAGATTATTTTAAAAGAGGTTTATTTTTCAGAATGTCGTCGTATATCTCGTCTACTCGTGATGGCGGGTTGCAGAAAGCCCAGTGCACCGAGGATGAGGCGTTCTATATGAGCTGCAGGGCTGCTTACTTGGCTATATTTAGATCTAGCCTAGCAAACATAACTACCAAGGAACAGCTATGTCTGGGTAAGAAAAAAACAACATGTAACTAAAGTAATATTGACTGTGTATATAGGTGTATTGTGGCCAATTATTCCTGCTATAGTAATCTCACGATTAAAAGCGTGGATGCGTTTTATTCAGTGAGATTTTTATTAGAAATTTATGATAAGAAAACTAAGAGTGTTGTGACAAATGGTGTGCAGTGTGCGTGATTAGTTGATAAATGTTTCTCTTAGTTTTTACCTGAATTGTCAGTGTTACTTTTTATTCACAATTTTTTTAAATAAATAACGTTTTCCTCAGTTATGCAACAGGCTGGAAGGAATCCATCCCAGAAGACCCTAGATCAATACTGGACTCCAAGAACTACAAAACTTAACTTTGATGATTTTTGTGAAATACTTAGAAAGGAGAAACCAACAGATGAAAACGAGCTGTTGAAGGCATTCAAAAAGTTGGATCCAAATGGCAATGGATATATTTTAATCAGTGGTCTTCGCAAAGTTCTTACATCAGTGAGTGAAGTACAAGTAAATTAATGTACCATGTATTTTAAATTAATAGATTGTTATACTTGCTGTATTTATTCATTGTTATTAGGCTTTTTGGATTTTTTTTAGTCTACATGTAATCGATTATATTGTTGATAATTGTAATTGTAATTTTTCATTATTTTAATCCCCAAATATTCCTTTATTATTATGTAATTAAGTTCTCTGTGTGTTCACTGGGTTTCTACTGGCCTCTTCAATTACCTCCCACCGTTCAAAGATTTACAAGTTTAGCCCTGTGTGTGATTGAGTGGCTGGGTCTGTGGATCTGTCTGTCTGTGTCCTGCCCCGCGATGGACTAGAGTCCAATCCTGGGTGTACCTCTTCTGCCCTTTGGCTCCAGCGACCGCAACCCTGAATTGGATTTGTGGTTACAGAAAATGAATGAAAAGAATGATGTGCCTTGTCATTCTGTTTCAGTTTAGTAATATTTCAAATATAATTCAAAATTCATTTGCAGAGAGGCGAAAATATGAGTCCTGAGGAAGTGAATGAGATTTTGTCATTAACTGAGGCAAACAAAGATGGGAAGTTTGACTACAATGAGGTGAGATCATTTTCATTTGCAATTATTGCTTTCATTATAAAATTAGACTGATTATGAAATTAGTGGGGAGAAATACCTTCAAAAAAAGATGAATATGACTACCTTTTTTAGTTTTACTAAAGACGTGTTTTTCCCTTTTAAGTGTGTAGTCTATTATCCTCATGATCCTTTGCAACAAATTGACTGGGTTGAATGGTGTTCAGTTTTGCAGGCTCTTGTTGTCCACCGTGAAGCAGTGTGAGACAATAGCCATTGAAAAGCTGGAGGCTGACACCAAACGGAAGCAGCAGAATTTTGGCAACCACACAGACAGCTTCCCAAAGACACCTTTGTTGCAGGCTGTTCCTTTGCCATCAGAGACGCCCCAGAAAAAAGAGCCTGATGCAATACCAAGGAAAGGTACAGGCTGTCTTGACCATGTATTCTCAGTCAAGGACACAGCTTGTTTTTAGAGAATCAACTGAGAGGTTGAGATGTTATACAGTGCCTTGTAGAAAAGTATTCACCCGCTTGGACGTTTTAGTAGTGTTTCCAACGTTGATTTTTTGGGGGGTTTTACACAAAAAGTTATTTAAAAAAATTAATTGCAAGGAAAAAAAAACATTTGTTGCTTAAGTATTCACCCCCTTGCTATGAAATCTAAAATAAATTAAACCTAAATGAAGTGCCTTTAGAAGTCACATAATTAGTCTATCTATGTGCAATTAAAGTGTGGCATGTTCTCAAAGCAAATACACCTGTTTCTTGAAGGCCCCAGAGTTTGCTAGACAGCATATCTAAACAAACGGCAGCATGGAGCTAGTCCCGGATGAAGTTCTTGAGAAGCTCCAATCAGGGTTAGGTTATAATTTTAAAAATCCCAAACTTTTAACATCCTGCAGAGAACCATTAAGTACATTATTAAAAATGGAAAAATAATGGCACAACCATGACTCTGTCTAGAGAATGCTGTCCACCAAAACTCATTAGGACATTAGTCAGTGAAGCAACCAGAAGGCCAATGGTATCTGAAGGAGCTGGAGTGATCCGCAGCTGAAGGGCGAAATCTTCCATGGGGCAACTATAACCCAGGCACTCAACAAAGCTGGGCTTCATGGACGCGTGGCGAGAAGGATGCCATTGCTAAAAACAACCCATAGAAAATCCAATTTGAAGTTTGCCAAAAGACATGTGAGAGACACAGCAAACCTGTCAGAACATTGGTCTGATGAGACCAATATGTAACTTTTTGGCCTTAGCACAAAATGGTATGTGTGGCGTAAAACCAATACTGCTCATCACCCTGAGAACACCATCCCCATGGTGAAGCATGGTGGTGGTAGAATCATGTTGTGGAGATGCTTTTCAGTGGCAGGGACTGGGAAGCTGGTCAGCATTGAGGGCAAGATGGATGGAGCCAAATACAGGGCAGTTCTAGAGGAAAGCCTGTTTCAGTCTGCAAAACCCCTGAGACTGGGATGGAGGATAATGACCCTAAACACACAGCCAAAGCTATACTGGGGTGGTTTAAAAACAAAATCCTGAATGTCTTAGAATGGTCCAGTCATAGCCCAGGCCTCAATCCGATTAAGAATCTGTGGAAAGGCCTGAAAATTGCTGTTCACCAACGGTCCACATCCAGGGTGACAGAGCTTGAGCAATTTTGCCTTGAAGAATGGTTAAAAAAAGTCAGTTTGTGAAATTTCTTCCCTCCTCAATATATCACACGATCAACTGTAAGTGGTATTATTGCAAAGTGGAAGCGTTTAGGAGCCATAGCAACTCAGCCACAAAGTGGCAGACCGTGTAAAGTTACTGAGTGGGCTCACCGAGTGTGAAGGCACATAGTGCGTAAAAGTCGCCAACGCTCTGCTGACTCAATAACTGCAGAGTTCCAAACCTCCTCTGACATTAACATCAGCACCAAAACTGTGCGCCGGGAGTTTCATGGCATGGGTTTCCATGGTCGAGCAGCTGTAAGCAAGCCTTACATCACCAAGCACAATGCCAAGCGTCGGATGGAGTGGTGTAAAGCACGCGGCCACTGAACTCTGGAGCAGTGGAAACGTGTTCTGTGGAGTGACGAATCACGCTTCTCTATCTGGCAGTCTGTTGGACGAGTCTGGGTTTGGCGAATGCCAGGAGAACAATTCCTGCCTGACTGCATTGTACCAACTGTAAAGTTTGGTGGAGTAGGCATAATGCTATGGGGTTGTTTTTCTGGGGTTGGCCTAGGCTCCTTAGTTCCACTGAAGGGAAGTGTTAATGCCTCAGCTTACCAAGGCATTTTGGAAAATTCTATGCTTTCAACTTTGTGGAAACAGTTTGGGGAAGGCCCTTTTCTGTTCCAGCATGACTGTGCCCCAGTGCACAAAGCAAGGTCCATAAAGGTTTGGTTGGATGAGTTTGGTGTGGAAGAATTTGACTGACCCGTACAGAGCCCTGACCTCAACCCTATCGAACACCTTTGGGATGAACTAGAACGGAGATTGCGAGCCAGGCCCTTGCGTCCAACATCTGTGTCTGACCTCACAAGCGCTCTTCTGGAAGAATTGGCAAAAATTCCAACAGACACACTCCAGAATATTGTAGAAAGCCTTCCCTGAAAAGTGGAAGCTGTTATAGCTGCATAGGGGGGACCAACTCGATATTAATGCCTATGGATTTAGAATGGGATGTCATAAAAGCTCCTGTAGGTGTAATGTGTAGGTGTCCCATGCTTTTGTCCATATAGTGTATGTCAGCCGTTTATTCTGGTATTTGATCACCATTACATATAAAACTCACAAACTTTTCAGTCAGTGTCTTTTTGTTTTTGCTTTTTTATTTGACCTTTGCTTGTTCCAAGAGGAAACCTCAAAATCCCTTTCTGGATTTAAAGCAAAATATGAGAGTTATAGACAAAGTAAATGGTGTATCACCTTGGAATGACCCTACTGTTTTTTTTGTTTTTGTTTTTTTTTGTAATAATTTGAAGTTTGGTGTAAGAGTCAACCCAATGGATCGATCCATTTGTGACGGTGAGAAAGGCAACTAATGCACAGGACTTTGATTGTTTCTTCATGATTTCATTATTCAGTGTGTCACAGTTCAGAATTGTTCTTAGAGTTTAGTTGCGTAGCCAGCCTCAGCGCTCCATGCTGATCCTCTGCATCTGTTTTTCCAACATTGGTACGGCAGAGAGCAGGTCGTCCTCGCGCCCCTCTTCCGCTCGCAGCCGCAGATCGTCCGTGTCCACTGCCGTCGCCATGGGAGCCGGCAGCGCGAAGAGCAGCAAGCTGCAGGAGCCTAAGTCCCTTCAGGTACCAGGCAGCGGCGTCAGCAGTTCACAGACCGTTAGGCAGGGGGTGCTATGATCTTGAATGTATACAAATGTTTTCCTTTGTTTCGTCACACGTTAAATCTTGTTTCTGCGATCCAGGTGCTGTGTCTGTTCAGTGGGGTAGCACTCTTTTAAAATGACTTCTCAGAGCAAGCGAGTATGTATTCAGTGTTGATATTGATCCTTTCCCCTTTGTTTTCATGCCTTTTGACTTATCCTCAGCTGGTTTTCTTACAGCAGAAATATGACCCATACATGTCAAAGCACAGAAATTGGAAGTGGAGGCATGGCAAGATGGATGTGTGCTGTGAGATTGCCGTTGAAAGTTCTTTTACTGCCGTCTTGATTTTGCCCTGGCCCGAACTGATAATTGGGGGTGTGAAATGAGCAGGCTTTGTTTTTGAGGGAAGATGCCCCGTGGCTCTTAAAGCATGGTAAATCAGAGTGGGGAGTGCGGTGTTTGACATGGCTCTGTATTAGGGTCTGGCCCGACCCATCTCTGAGGGACAGTATTTCAGAGTCTTTAAAGTGGCCTTGTGCCTTGGGCAGTTTGCTTCATTTGATACTTGGTGTACAAACCACCGAAGTGTTATGATTTGATCCCCTATATATTTCACAACCTAACATAAATATTCTGTGTAAATAGCTTTTTTTTTTTTTTTTTTTTAAGGCAATGCCATTTCCCTTTGTGTTATTTTATGTCTTTGTTTAGCTTGATTATTTATCTGATGTTGGAGTTCGAAAAAAAAGAAAATCCATTCCAGACTGTGGTTGGGTTGTGGTCCTCAGATTCATTTCAGTACATAGTAGCTATATTTCATGTTAAGGGTTTACAACTTTTGCTACGTTTCTTCATTATTTTCTAATAATGCTGTGCTTCTTAACAGTTAACAACTGATTTCTGGGATATGATCATGATTTTTCTAAACCCACATTTTTTTTCTTCTTAAAAAAAAAATAGGAATAAGACCTAGATATGGATATTAAAAATATCCATAATGTGCAAAACCTTTAGGTGGTAGTAACAGTAACAATTGTAAGGGTTTCATTTAAAATGGAACAAAATTTTATGTCATATATAACCACTAATTCAAATGTTATAGTTTTATCGACTATGTAGGATTTGTTTAACACTGCAAGCTCATATTGTGTTTTAAATGATTATAGCGCCGCCTTGTAGTTTTATGGTCTTTGTGCCATAAAAGTTAGGCAGCTAGGGAGAAATAATAATCCACTATGAACTGTTATACAGACAAAAAATGTGTTTTATTTATTTATTTTTAAATATTCTATAAACTGTCCTCGGTGATGACATATTTGACTGTACAAGCATCTTCTTGATAGTCATTGTCAAAAAGACTTATTTTTATTTTTAAATTTAGTTTTCAGATTTTGACTGATCATATTAAGCAGACTGACTGTAATGGACTGAAATATGTTCATTAATATATGTTCATTACGGAATATGTTCTGTAATCATATAACCGATGCTACATTGATAAATATTTTTATTAGTGCGATTGTTGTATTAATACTTTTCATACAACAGATTTTCTTAAGATTTTTTGACACGGACATAATTTAAACTGTTTGATATCCTCTTATTCAGGATTGGCACCAAACCAAGTTGAAAGGTTGCTTTTTCCTGGAAGAGGATGGAGGGATTGTGTCCCTGCAATACAGGCTCCATGTCCCCCAAACAGCCACGGTCTTCCTCACCATCCGACCTCTGAACCTCAGTCAGGTCGAAGGTAAAGGATCGGAGGACAATGTGGCAGTTAACGCCACTGGCTGCCCACACTGGCTGCCCACACTGGCTGCCCACACTGGCTGCCCACACTGGCTATTTATGTGTTTGTTTTCTGTTGGTTTTGTTTTTAGAAAAACCCTCTCCTTGGATGATGGTGGACACTGGTCTTTTCCTTGTGTCGGGAAATGATACAAAGGAGGACCTGAACCTGGTGTGTTTCACAGAGCTGAGAGACAAAGAGGTCAGTGGTTGCCCCACCGTTCCTCACTGTCCGTTGTCGACCAGTTTAACAGTTGAAACATTTTGATTTTGAAACGGACAGAATTTAAACTTTTTTGTATATACTCTTTTATGCAGAGTGAGGCGGGAAGTGTTGCCTGTGGAATATTGGTTGCAGTGCCAATTGTGCTGGGAAATGGAAATTTATTTGGCAATTATTATGTTTCAGTTTGAGCAATAATTGATAGATGTTCCTCTGTTTGCAATGCAGTCTTGTTTTGTTGAATGTTATTACTTATCCGTAAGTAATAATATAAAGGAAGGCCCAGACCAGGCTTTAATGTCTAAATTTGTCTCTCTAAAGACAGTCTGAGAATCTATATAGGTACTACCAAATCAAAGTAATTCTTAAAGCATTATTAAGTAATATTATCTCGTTATTACCAGAACATATAGGTGGTCGACAGCTTCCCTCTGAATGGTGAACTATCATGTTTATGCTGCCCTCCAGTGGCCATATAAATAACAGCGGATGGCTCCTTTTTTTTGACAGAGGTCGGGCTGGAAGGGAGAGTTAAATGCTGGCTCGTATTATATAATGCCTTTCACCACGGGCTGCAGACTGATGAAAAGGAGAAAATCTGTGGCAAAGGCTACCCAGTTGGTCTACAGGACTAACACCGGGGAGCTTGCTCTTACCAAGGAGTTCCGGTGAGCTTTAAAAGATAATGTCAGATGTCAGAGGCTGCTCTTCCTTATGTGACTTTTTCAGAGAGGTATTTTTTGAATATGCAGCTGTATAAATTAATAGAATGCATTAATATCTAAGGTGGAAACCAAAATAATTCCTATAAGATATTTTATAGTTTTGGCAACACAGAATGTTAATGCATAGGATTGGCTGAGCAGGTGTATGTTTATTGATTCTGGTGCTTATTTGACAAGAAATCGGAATAAGATAATGAAATCGGTCAAAATAGTCCCATCACACATCTTCTGGACAATTGAATTGTTATGATGCAGAAAAGTAAATGTTTGTTACAATAAAACCCTTTATGTTGCTGTTTTTTTCTTTCTTTCTTTTAACCAAGAATTTGTTCAGAAAAGACTGCATAAACAACAGCAAGTGTATTTTTCAAATGCATTAGTGCCTTTGTGTAAGAGCGTGTTGGCGGTGAGGGTCAGAGATGCTGTCATGGTTTGAGCACTGATCTGAAGGACTCTGTTAAGGGGGCCCAGGTGAAAGTTTACCTTTAAAAGGGTGTTGGTAGTAGCCTACCGTTTCAGGACACTGTAGATTTATTGCCATCCTGGTGATCGTTCCACAGGGCAGCGTTGTCCGATATCTTCGAGGTCATCGACCTGGATGGCAATGGGCTGCTCAGCCTAGAGGAGTACAATTTCTTTGAGCAGCGGACCAGCGGAGAGAAGTGTGATGAAGATGCCTGGGCCGTCTGCAGAGGTGCCTTCAAGACTTTACGGACATCATTCACATATACGCAAAAAATCGGATCCGATCAGCATGGGCAGACCTCGAATGAGCATCGTCTTTGAGCCATATTCTTTCTAACTGAAAAATAATGTTGGTTAGTTTGTTCCCACATACACCTGACACATGTATTCTAAGTATTTATTTGAAATCGTATGGATCAAGGTGGAAAAAAAAGGCAATCCTATATCGCCTTGTATGTGAAAGCTTGTGAAAGCTTTTGTGTTTCATTTTGTTTGTTTTACAGAGAATTTTGACACCAAGAAGAACGAGCTGACAAGGCAGGGTTTCATGGAGCTGAACCTGATGGAGGCCAATGATCGTGAAGGAGACCCCCGGGATCTGTGGGTCACCCTGGAGTCCATGGGCTACAACAGGGCCCTGGAGATGTTGGAGGTATGCAAGAGTGCTAGCGCCTTCGCTGAGTCACCAGTGTACGGATGGTTTTTACAGTCATGCTTATAAAAATACTGAAACGCATCCTGAAGCAAAGATGGAGGTTTGACAACCTGCAAGAAACGAAGGTCATGTTATCCAGGTGTTCTCTCTGCTCAATCCCAGGCGTGTCCTTTTGTGATTGACGTTTACTCGGAGGACTTCAAGCCCATAGTCCAGGCAGTGAGCCTGGAGTCCAGCGACGCGGTCCTTAACTCAGCCCTGCACAAATCTATCATTACCAGAGGGGAGGCGAAGACCATCAAGGGCCATGACAATGTCGTCATCCACACCTACAAAAGCGAAATCAGAATCTCCTCCCTCATCCACAATAAGGTATTTGATTGAACCCATCATTGATTGAGAAGACATGTTAAACTCCGGTTGAATCTATTAATGAGGTACCTTGCTTCCTGATTAGAGGAAAAGGTATTAAACTAAATGAATACAAGCTGATTATCCAGGCAGGGAAAGCAGTCAAGTGCAAAGAGCAGCACCAGAAATATCCAATTTAGCAGGGAAAGACGGAAGAATTGATTGATCTACATGGCCAAATGTAGCTATCCACACCACATCTGCTGCAAAAACTAAGGAAGAGAGTCGAGTAGATAAATATAAAGTTTTCCATTGATTGAAGAGATTAAAAAATCAAAGAGGATTAGATATAGGCTGTAGGGAGTATGTGATGTACAGCGCATTCAAGGGATTTGAGATGAATCTATGTAAATAAGACTGTTTTCTATGAAAGTCATTGGGGGAATTTTTAATTACTTAAGCAATATAAAATACATATCCATCTAATACATTTTAAAATGTATGTCTTAAATTTGTAAGCTCTCATCTTTAGCATGTAAGGAGAATATTAACTCAGTTTAAGTGACTGACTGACTGACTGACTGACTGACTAAGTTAGTATAATCAATTCAGACCCAGAAAGTTGTTTTTTTCTGATTCTGGATGAAACCAAAGGACCGTTTGTACCTAAACTGCTGCAATGTCTCTTTAATATGCGTTTACTCCACGTAGATTATTCAACTCCTGCATTTTTTGCTCACCTTGTTTGTATAGTCACAAAAAAACCTTGGGTAAGCTGAGCTTAACTTTTTACACTTGGCAATACATGCTGTGGATGTGGATGTGGATGTTTTCTACATAATGGACTTTGTTTTCACTTGTGTTTGCTTTTGCAGTCTAATCACAAAGTGACAGTCCATGTCAATAACGAGCAGTGCAGGAATTGCGCCAGCAGCAGAGGCATGAATGTGTTTGCCCTGGAGATCCCTGCAAGAACCAAAATGGCACGTTCGGAATGCCGCATTCCTTTACGTTTACACAGGACTGAAATGAAAAGATTTCCCAGAATTCTATACACTTTCTCCTCATACTTTCTACATTATCAACAGCCTACTCACAGCCACCTACAACTCTTAACCCAACCTCCCAGCACACACACACATTTACTCTACGCACTTCCACAGAAACCAAACGGTCAACAATCAACATTGCAGGAACTCTTTAGACGATTACATTGTGACCTATTGCTTTTTAAGTCTAGAATAAATTATAGCTGTAATAGCAAGAATGTAACTCAGAAAATCATGTCAGATTTGTTTAATTTATCTCAGACATTTCTTTTCCAAATGAGCACTTTTGGTTTCCTTCTCGTCCTTTTGAATTAAGTGAAATACTTTGGTTTAGATTTGGACAGTATGTATTTATTATGTGTGATTAGTAGGTAAAACTAGTATCATCTATTTATGTAATACAATTTACCAATGCCATTAGTCTCCAGGCAACAGAATGGGTCCTCCGCAAACTAAATATTATAAGTCTTCTGTCATATTTAAATATGTACATTTACATATTCCAAAGGAAGGAAGTAGGAATACTCTTATTTAGACTGCCCAAAGCATGTAACTTTTGTGATAAATCTTTGATCTTTTGAACTTTAAGATAAATATTTGTCAAAATAGTGTGAAAATCACAATCTTGTGAAATAAACAAGCTTGTAGCTTAGGGTAAATTAAGCAATACTATGAGCTATAAAACTAGTAAAAAGTGAAAGTGTCTGTAACCAATAAATGACAAGCCCTATTCATATTGCAAATGGCTACTGAAGCTTTAGTCCCATTTGTCAATTATCTGGGGTGAGCTGCCTCAATGCAAGATTTTCATGCTCCATTTCCCCATTTTTATGAAATACTGGTCCAAAAGGAAGTGTTGCTGTGAGATAAAGGGAAAAAACTTATCAGTTTAATCCCGCCCCCTTCCCCAAACCCAAATAAAAAAACCATATGAAGATGAATGTTGCATGTGGGTAGAAAATGTTTGGATCAGAAGTATGCAGTTTTAGTTGTCCGTGAACTTCTAT
The DNA here is from genome assembly GCA_025775065.1 of Hiodon alosoides. Taxonomy (NCBI): domain Eukaryota; kingdom Metazoa; phylum Chordata; class Actinopteri; order Hiodontiformes; family Hiodontidae; genus Hiodon; species Hiodon alosoides. The sequence continues at coordinate 14,856 of JAOYSI010052024.1, forward strand.
ATGGTTAATTATTGATTACAGCAGTTTTGTTCATTTCCTGTATAAAATCAATGAGCGAAATTGAATTGAAACCTGTTTTTACTTTTTCTTTTCTCAGGTGTGCCAGCATGTTTTGCCCATCAACGAAAGACAGGAGTGGATTTACAACTGTGTTGAAAGCGTCATCCCATAAACCACTTAAACAATACTGACGACTTACATAATGAAAAACCTAATTTCGCTATTGATGGTACTGTTTTTATTATCATAGGGAAAAGACGAAAAACATAATAATTGAACAACTATTTGTAATTATTATATGCTGGATATAAGATTAGAACCGAAGATGGTGCCTTAGTTATATTGATCATTTCATTCATGATGTCTTTAGTGTTTTGTTTTGTTTTTTAACTGTTTTTTTCACTTAATGAATAAAAGATGTTTTTTTGTCAAATGTACTTAACACTACTCATTCAATTTTAAATATGATTACAATGCAGTCTATGTGCATCCTTTGTTCTGTATGTGTTCCAGAGGTCTAATTTAATGCTTCTTTTCATTCTTTTTGCTCATTTTACGTATTAAACTGTTAGTATTCATTTATTTCTGCAGAACAGGTTCAGATCAGATTTGAGCACTATTATCTCATAACTAATTAGCATTGAAATATTTTCTACTTCACTGTGAAGATGCCAAAGCTCAGTGATGTTTTGTCAGTTATTAACCATTTACAGGAGTGTTGCTCCTGAAAATAGTCAGCACCTGTACTCAGCAAGTAAGATATTTATATGCACATTGTTGTCTGACTTTAAACTAAAAGATTTAAATGTAAAATATATTGTATTTTACTTTGCGACCCCATGTCAATCTACCATACTCTGCCAGGTTCTTAGTCTTAGTCTTACTGTGGACCAGTTGGCAGCCAACTGCATTCCTCTGCATTACACAGAGGTCAAAAATGTATGTGCCTTGGCTTTTAATTCCGAAGGTAGTCTTGACCTGCTATTTATATCATTTAGCCAATCATTTTGCACTTTGACTTTCGCTACTGTAACTGTAGAACGAGTCACTAAAGGTCACATGGCAAGTGTGACGTATTAATATGCTCTATTATCTTTCTTTTTCACTGCTAACCACTAACAGTCCTAGTTGTTTCTTGCTCGTTTGGTTAAATATTTGTATGTCGGACATTAGCTATAAACAAATATTTTGATAGAATGTTGATACAGACATTTCTAAATAGAAAAGCTATATTCTTAGGGGTCTGTAATGTAGTACTGTGGTTTTACTTTGCCAGCAACTGCTTTACTTTAGTTTACGTTTAGAATATACCCCTTCTATCAGAAAAAGCGAAACTTTACATGTTAATGATTATCCGTGGCATGTCTCTGACGGTACTCAAATAAAGTATGTCGCAATAGCCAAATAATACCTCAACAGTATCGTTTACGTCATCTTTCGAATCTACACTAAGTACGGTTCTAAAGACATTCCCACGGATGGGTTATAATAAGTAATCAAAATGACAGGAACCCTTTTTTAGAAAAAAAAGGCAAATTGCACGTTAGTCAATGCCTGGCAGTCGGTAGTGGGATTTAATAATATCTCGAAAAAGAGCCTTTACTTGAACGTGAACATGTCCCCCTTCTGGATGTTCTAAAAACAGAAAATACAACAACTATTTCAAAACAATTATCTATAATTGTGCCTTCTATCTTGACCATTTACTATAGAATCCTGGCTGCCTAGTAGTCGTTGTTTCCACCTGGCGAGTGTGGTTTCCCTGCGCGGACAAAAAGAGAAGCTTTTTTTAGTAATGGACTCATGTAATATTTTACACAATATCATCGATCACGCTGAGTTACACCTGAGCTAAACATTGTTACCGTGATATATCCGTTTTCAAAAAAAAAAAAAAAAAAAGCCAATAAAAATATTTTAATTTGCATGTTTTGTATTTTATTACAGATAATAAGCAATCATTTTTTTTAAATCACATGATCATGCCTCTGCAATTTTCGGGTTTTGACTGCATTGAAAGAAATGCTGGCCGTTCAGTGCATTCCTTTTTGCTTAACATATTTGGCATTTAGTCGACGCGGTTATTCAGAGCCACGTACAAAAGTGCTGTAGTTTTCAGGGTTAATTGCAATACGACACTGAGCTATCTTGCTGTAATGGATATTGTTTTGGATAATTTTGTTTTACAATTAATTAAAATCTCAATGCGGTGTTTTTGTGATTTATGATACTCTTTATTACATAATCTCGATTATTGAACGTGACACGTTTCACTCTTGTAAGAGAACTCGGCACTGCCCCTTTAAGATCTTTTAGTGGGTGTAACCGTCTATTCAAGATTTGAGTGTGTGTGTGTGTGTGTACGTGAGCTGACAGCAGTGCAGATCCACAGCTAGAAAACGCAGGCGAACTTTTGGAGGAAAATGGCAAAAATTGTTACTGTCAAAACGACGGCTTATACTGACCAAAAGCCTGGAACCAGCGGCCTAAGGAAAAGAGTGACTGTATTTCAGAAAAATCAGCACTATGCTGAAAATTTTATCCAGAGCATTATCTCCACCATTGAGCCCTCTGAAAGACAGGAAGGCACGCTCGTAGTGGGGGGAGATGGACGGTTCTTCATGAAAGACGCAATTCAGTTAATCATTCAAATTTCAGCGGCTAATGGGGTAGGTAGCCAACACATTAATTTTACTAATTTGCTTTTTCTATGAGTGCTGCTGACAACACAACTAGCTGTTATGTGCACACCATGTTACAAAGGCCGCCAGAAGGAATTCCTCTAAAGGACCTTCCAAACGTATATGCTAGTAGCCTGTTGTGTCGTGGCCCTGCGTTTAAACAAGAAAAAGAAACCATGCAACAAAAATAATAGGGTGACTGCTCGAGAAGGTTGTGGTTAATTAAAGGACAAAAGTAAAAGCAACACGTAGGCAACTGTTTTATTCGGTTTAAATATTCAGATATAATCGAGTTTGGTCCGAACAAGACTATTTATTAAGAGTTTGGATTCAGTGATCGTTCCCCCGAATGTGATAGCTGTTGGTTGAGTTTCTAGACACCAGGTCCTGCCAAATGACCTTCATGATCTTCAAGTGAAGAGGAGCAAGTGGATTTATGTGAATGGTACCTTTGGCATTTCACTTGCTGACGTATGCCAATGTCATGCTCCGCTGAACAAAACAACCATCAGTACCATGGATGCAGAAATGTCTACCGTTTTCCCCCCGATTGCAACGATAACATTATATGATTAGATGAATTTAACTGCAACTAACGTTGAACAACATGTGAAGTGTTTCCTAAGGCTGAACTTGTTGTTAATGATATTAATAATATGTAATGCAGTCACTCCGCCGACAAGAAAGGGGGCGTGGTTATTACACTCTAAATAATTCTAAGAGAGACAGGCAAATAGATGTGACACCAGTCGCCAAAAATGGCAAATTGTCAAATTCAGGGAAGGAAAAAAGATGGTATACAGTTTCGGATGTAGTATATTTCAGCGGGTGGTATATTGGTCTAGTAACGGGACATGGGATTGGACAGAGGAATGCATGCATGCATGAAATCGCCTGATTTCCTGAAGTTACTTTTGCTAATGCGATGGTTTTGTAGATAGTGGCAAGGTTTGAAATGTGATATTTAAAATTCAGTGCCTTGGTAGGTACTGAAGGATCAGGTTTATTTGGGGAACTAGCTGGCTGGCTGGCTGGGATGTTGAGAGCATATTGAGTATTCTCAACATGTGTGAGTTTGGAAGACTTTAGTGTATGTATTGAACTGAATCAGCGGCAAAAGTTCAGTTACAAATTTTGGATTTGAGAGGAACAACTTGTTTGTCCCAATAACTTGATGTTTTTTTATGTAAAAATGTTTTTATGTTTATGTAAAAAGAGGGATTCCGGGGGAATTGTTCTTTGTTGTACATCATGCTTATTTAAAATGCTATTTTAGAATCAATGGGTGGAGACAAAGGAAATTTAAAGTTTGGTTGCATTAAAGAAAACAAATTGGAAACATGAAAATGTACTTATGGTGGTGACCTGATTGGCCCTTTCCTCTTTTAAGTCATAAAAGGCCCCTATCTAGTTGGCCATTTATATCCTGTAGGTTATAACTCGGGACAGGCTCTGGTTTGATTTTTATCATGTTCTGGCAGAAAGACTTTAGTGTCAAACATCTGTTTAAAATTTTCAGACATTTGCTTTTGTAGTTTATAGGAAATGACCCACCCTCTGTGTCTTTCTACAGATTGGTCATCTGGTGATTGGTCAGAATGGAATCATGTCTACGCCTGCTGTGTCCTGCGTAATTAGAAAGATCAAAGCTTTAGGGGGCATCATCCTCACTGCCAGCCACAACCCCGGTGGACCGAATGGAGACTTCGGCATCAAATTCAACATCTCCAGTGGGGGTGAGTGGCAGGAACAGCAAAGGTACTGACAGTCCATTGTGATTTATTTTAAAACATAATGCAGGAAAAATCTCATTATATTTTTCTTGATCTGAGACTTTTGGTTAAGGTTCAGCTAAGGTTCCAAACATCTTTAGTCAGACTCTGTAAAGATAAGCGGACCTTTTCAACTCTATAAATGAAGAGGTCCAAGAATCTATCGTTTCTATCTAAAAAATTCTTCAATTGGGGATTGCAAAAAATTAAACCCTGAAGTTGTTATTGCTATGCTACAGAAACTTTTCAGGTTATTTGACAACATGAGGGAAATATGAGAAAATATGAGAGTGAGATCTGAATGTTTATGGTTCTTTGTTTGCCAGTGCTATTCAGCAAACCTCTGAACATCTTTTGTCAGCTCAGGCCATAAAAAATAATTATACTGAAGTTCTGCATTGGATGCTAGAAGACAGCAATAATTAGACGGCTGATGTTTCAATTAAAAGACGGGTAAATTTGGCGGGGTGTGGGGTTGAAGTTGTGCCTGCTTGATTAATCTGGAAAGTTACATAAAGTAACTCTCTTCTCATGAAGATGCTAGAATGTTCAGATGTTTAGACAGATTGTTTAGACGGTCTTCATTTGTGATCCGCCACAGGCCCAGCCCCCGAAGGCATCACAGATAAAATCTTTCAAATCAGCAAATCCATTGAAGAGTACACCATCTGCCCCGACCTCAAAGTGGACCTGGCTACCATCGGGAAGCAGACCTTTGACTTGGAGAAGTTCAAGCCTTTCACAGGTTAGAGGGTGTATGCTATTCAGTTATGATAATGACAGCACAGTGTTTCGGTGCAGAAGATTAAAGAGTCGTTTTTTTTTGTTGAACGTTGTCTTTGCACTACAGTGGAAATTGTGGACTCTGTGGAATCCTATGCTGAAATGCTGAGGAACATCTTCAACTTCGCTTCCCTGAAGGAGCTGCTGTCCGGCCCCAATCACATCAAGGTTCGGCTGGATGCCATGCATGGGGGTAAGGACTAGATTTCTTTTCCTCGCAAGAACATAGAAATTTCTACTCAAATTTGCAACCTATTTTTTTGTATAGAGTTTACAGAACATGTTTGCCTTTTTATTTTGGATTAATTTGAATCAATGAGGTTTTGGTAAAATCCTTTAAAGGAGCACACAGCTGTATTACAGTGCTTCAACATAGAATTTCAGATAATTACGATGCATTTTGCTCAAGTCAGTGTCCGGAGAATCTCAAATTGTTCTGGTAAAACCAACTACTCAGTTTTGGGGGGAAAAAAAGTACAAATTCAAGAAGATGACAACATGAAAATTGACATAAGAGGAATGTTTAATCTGGGCCTAGATTTTAATGTAATGTATTAGTGTATGTATTAGCAGTTCATACACAACTTTCCTTTCCTTGGTACAAATATCAAAGGTGAACCGTAATATTTTCGTATTAGATACAACTAAATGTCGTTAAAGAATCGTTTTAATTGTGATGGAACACAAAATTTAAAAAAAATTTTTAGATTAGATTTGCAGTTTTTTAAATACAGTGGTGTTTACATAGAAATACAGTGTTTTTGGTAATGGTGTCCCGCAAAAGCAGCCCTTTTGTCCCTCAGCTGGACTCGTTAAAGTGAAAAATCCATGTATCTAAGAGTCCACTTAGTCGTAAATTGTGGCTGGTGGTGTGGGTTCCTTCCAACTTAACCTTTTCCCTCATTGTTTTCTCGCAGTGGTGGGACCCTACGTGAAAAAGATCCTCTGTGAGGAGCTGGGATCAGCTGCCAACTCCGCCATCAATTGTGTCCCCAAAGAGGATTTTGGTGGCCATCACCCTGACCCCAACCTGACCTATGCTGCAGAACTGGTGGAGACCATGAAGGGTGGAGAGTATGACTTAGGAGCTGCCTTTGATGGTGATGGTGTAGGTGTTTTTATTGTTTTTTTTCCCATATACTTTTTTTCCACCCTGTCTTTCAGAAGAAAATCAGACATCCTATTTCATAGCTAGCTTGGGATTTATATAAAGTACGTGCATAATGTATGTTGGTAAAAAAGAAACCTTTTAATCAAAAGACCGTATCGTGAGTAATTAGTCTCTACCACCAGGATCGAAACATGGTCCTGGGGAAGCATGGATTCTTTGTTAACCCTTCAGACTCGGTGGCAGTCATAGCAGCCAACATCTCCTGCATCCCATACTTCCAAAAAACTGGGGTGAAAGGCCTGGCCCGCAGTATGCCCACCAGTGGAGCCCTAGACAGGTACGGCACAGATCCTTGGGTAGATCCTTGGGTAATGGAGCTGGGTTTTGAGAGGAGCCTTCTGTCCAGTGTTAGATTTGAAAGCACACACTTTTCTCTTGTCATCACAATTGCTTATTCAAGATCAGGATGGGTAGTCAGGTGGTCAGGCAGAAGTAGGGGTTACTTTCCAGCCAGTATGCTTTCTTTCTACACAAAATGAAGTGAGTATGGTGTCGCAATCCCCGTTTTATTATGCAAGTGACTAAGTGATATTGGGAAAACACTGATATTGCAAATTCTGTTTTGCAAGTACTGTTGTAGGTTCATGGTTTTTAAAACATAACCTCTAGGTTCTCATGTTACCTTTGTACTAAATAAAACATTCTGATTGAAATGATATAGGTCATAACAAAAAATAAAAATGAACCTGAGACTGTATTAAAGATTGACCAAACATTTGTGTTGGTGGGGCTGCAAACATTCAGTTATCATTTGTAGAATGCTAAGGTCTCTATTTACTGGCTCTTTGTATTTTCTCTAAGCGTTGCTAAGGCTACCAAGATCCAGCTATACGAGACGCCAACTGGGTGGAAGTTCTTTGGGAACTTGATGGATGCAGGAAAGCTGTCCTTGTGTGGAGAGGAGAGCTTTGGCACTGGTAAGTGACTTTGGTCACTGGGAACTTTGTCTTACAAAAGTGATCTGGAAAACGGCTTATTTGCAGGCCTTGTGCCACAGCTCAAACTTAAGGATTCTCATGAGAACAGTCAGTCAGTCTAAAGTCAGTTTATGTTTATCTATTGGGAGTGATGTTGGGAACCTCGGAAGTGTGAGTGAAGAAAAAAAAAATGCAGTTTCAGCCGAATTTCATCTTGACCTTCAATGTAGACCAATAGTGGTTAGTCATCGGAAGTTGCCCGGCATGAATATAAAGTGAGCCGAGTCTAGAGGGAAATAGTTTTTCAAGCTATTATAAAAAATATATATATTTCAAACTTCTCTCATCTGACAGGTTCTGATCACATTCGAGAAAAAGATGGACTCTGGGCAGTGCTGGCGTGGCTGTCAATCCTTGCCACCAGGAAGCAGAGCGTGGAGGAGATCATGAAGGATCACTGGCAAAAATTTGGCCGGAATTTCTTCACTAGGTGTGTATTGGCTTCCTGCACCAGCTGTGCTCTGGAGTGAAATGACTGAAAATTACTTGGCTTGGCTTCTCTGTGTACATGTGTGCTGGGATTCAAAGCAGTACATCAGGAAATGTGCATTACTAAAATTGGTGAGGATTAGACATCTTAGTGTGGCCCATTATGGTACGTCTAACAGGTACGACTATGAGGAGGTAGACTCTGATGCTGCCAACAAAATGATCAAGGACCTGGAGGCGGTGATGTTTGACAAGGCCTTCATTGGTCAGAAGTTCTCGGAAGCAGACAAGACCTACCATGTGGAGAAGGCCGATAACTTTGAATACAGTGACCCGGTGGATGGGAGCGTCTCTAAGAATCAGGTAAGAGTTGGAAGAACAATGATGTAGGACAAGCAGCTGTCTCTTACTGTTGTCCATCCTTGAAGTGGACAACTACTTCTCCTGAAAAATGATGATAGTCCGTTATGTAAAATTTTCATTACTGGATTACAGTTTACTCCATGTTTCACACGTATTGATGTCTTTTTTTAATGTCAGGGACTGAGAATCATTTTCTCAGATGGCTCCCGTATCATCTTCCGGCTCAGTGGGACAGGGAGTGCTGGTGCAACCGTCAGGCTCTACATAGACAGCTACGAGAAGGACCCCCAGAAGATATACCAGGACCCACAGGTAAATAGAAAGGCCAATGCCATGACATTTAATTCCATATTTTGCACTTTGTATAGTAAAATGGTAATAAAAATGGTTATATTTGGAACCTTTAAAACAGGGTCAGCTACAGTGTCTCACAAACGTGAGAACACCCCTCACATTTTTGTAAATATTTGATTATATCTTTTCATGTGACAACACTGAAGAAATTACACTTTGCTGCAATGTAGTGAGTGTACAGCTTGTATAACCTTGTGAGTGGCTCAGCCGTAAACACACAGCTTCCCAAATAACATGTTGCACAATAAATATTTTGGGTCCTTTCCAACACCCTTAATTCTTTCTTTAATTAATTACGGACCGCATATCCCTTCAGATGTCACTCAATATACACAGTGTTGGACACAGCAATAGTTGTGTTTAGTAATAAAACATCCCCTATTCTCCATAATGGCATGCGAGGAGAAACTTTGGTTGTTTATTTGGTTGTTTGAAGAGATACCCACATGATTTTAGCTTTACAATATCGGTACTGTCATAAGCTGACACACATAACATTTCTGTTTGAAAATGATGATTGTTTCCAGAAGTTCCCAGCAGTATTAAACGAAGCAATCTCTGTTACTTCAGACTTGGTAATGAAATTATTTAGAACCGCAGTCAGGAAATTTTATGTTTTTCCATGGCTGTAATGTCTCGGCAGGTCATGTTGGCACCTCTTGTGACCATCGCGCTGAAGATCTCTCAGCTCCACGAGAAGACGGGCCGCTCCGGCCCCACGGTGATCACCTGATCTCCACCGACCGGTCTCCTCACCATGATAGCCTCAACACACCCCACCAGTGCCACCAGTCCCTGCTTTTAACTTTAGTCTTCCTCACAAAAAAACTGTGTAATAGAACGTAACCAGTGACGAAACTAAAACATAAAAATAAAATGTTACACAATGGGTACTTACGATGGTTGTATTTGGTCTGTTTTTTTTATGTTAGGGATTTTAGACTGAATAGCTAAAAGAAATGTCCTCCAATACCATTTTTCATTTTCCACATAGAATTGGGGGGGGGACAGGGATGGGACGACAAAGCTAATAAAAATGTTAGTGATATCTATCAGCAATCCAGAAATGCTCCCGTTCAGCCAGTTAACCTCAGGAATGTGTTTAACCAGGATGTGGTTGTGGTGGTGAAAGCCCCAAGACCTGCATTACTAGGGAAAGCCTTTCATTTCTAGGATGCCAATTCCACAAAGAAAATAGCTACTCCATAAGGATTTAAAGTATCGTCCAAAATCATGTTTCCAGACTGATTGTTCTTTGATTTCCACTTCCAGGAGTGACAGCAATTGGACGGGAATATTAAGGTTGACTATAAGAGCAGACTAAATGTTACCGAAAATGACAATATATCCATATAGCAAACTAGTCAAACAAAGTTTAAGATCCAGTTTAATTATTTAAACCCTTTTATCATAAAATATGCTTAAGCATTCCCAGCCGTCTAAAGGAGGTCAGAAATACATTTATATGTTTTTTTAGGGCCCTCTTTTTAAAAAGATTTATGGGGGCTATGTGATTTGTATTTGGTATTAACTTTTTTGGAAAAAAATTATTTTTGAAAATTCAACATCATTGCCAATACTCTAGGAGAGGGGTGGGATTTGGACATAGGGGCTCACCTCCTTGTTATTAAATGGAACTGGATTTCCACACCAGGGACAAAAAGGGTCCACTGGAAAAGAAAGGTTGGAAAGGCAGGTAGGGCACGAAAGAATGTTCTGGGAGCCGCAAAGCTTGCTAAACTCCAGCAACTGTCATACGGTGATGACTTTAGTTTTTTTAAATCCTATTTTAGTTGTGTGCCTCCTGCACAGGTAACATGATAAATGGTACTGGATGCGCTGCTCCAGATAGTTCCTTCATGTCCAGTGGAAAGTAACGGCGGAGTGCATTTCTAGTGTCATGGAGAAGGGGAGACATTAATCATTTAAGCTTTCGCAGACAAGAAGGTAAATAATATTAGGCTTGCCCCAACATTATTGTTAGCTATTTAAATTTGCTGTCCAGTCCAGATATATTGTGTATACACATGTATATAAAAAAAAAACGTCTTCAAACAAAGGGCCATGCCATTATGTCTTTTCATAGCAGTGTGGTGACTAAACCTAGTGATAATACATCAAATTGCAAACAAAGCTTAAAAAAAACAAATTTAAAAAATAATAATAATCAGCCAGATTTAGTGTGCACACCGAGGAATTTATTTCCTCAATAAAGGAATAATAAACCAATAAT